>JAOBYE010146554.1:0-18554 GCA_025403585.1 Parazoanthus swiftii | reverse complement strand
GAATAAAGTGTTCTGACCTCGTGGTTCAATGGCGTGTCATGTTGTTTAATCTCAGCTTCAGAAGAGAATATAACAATATATATCTGATTTTATCTTTGAATTGAGTCTACGACTCTACAATCTTCCTATTTTTATATACTGGTGCCGATTCCCGGGAATTCAAGGGAAAACATAACTGGAAATTTTGATCGCGACAGAATGGCAGAGCCCGACACCAACTCCGTGCAGAAAAAAAAATATTCGTATTCGTGGTGGGCACAGAAGCTATGTAACACAGACAATAAATCAAGCGATGGAAAAAACACCTGAAAAACTCAAATTGTTAAAAAGATATCAAGTGACGCTTGTCGATGAACTGCAAGAATTGAAAACTTTGGACTCTGAAATTGCCGAGTTCTTGAATGAAGAAGCGATCGACAAAGATGTCCGGGAAAGTTGTCAGTTCGTAGACGACGTTCGACATTGCATTTCGGAGATTGAATGTTTTATAGAGGGTAGCAATGCTGTCGTTTGTGCTAGCCCAAATCCTTAGGAAGCGAGTTCTAATCTTGAGGGAGAGAGCGGTTCTCCCCTACCGAGACACATCAGGCATTAGCCGAGCATTTGCATCTATAATACCAACTGATACTGGCTGAAAGGAAAGCGAAATTGAAATTGAAGTTCAAGTGGCAGAACACAAGGGCTGGTGTTCAGAAGAACTCCGTACCAGCTCACTACCTTTCCACCGGAACTGAACGCGTTCATAAATCGTTTCACCACATGAAGACAATTCCTGAAGATCACTGCTGAATAGTCATTGCAGCCACGACTGAAACGAATATGTCTGTCCTCTATGTTGTTTTACTTGTTTTATCCTAGGTGACAAAAGCGGTCAAATACCCCGCTAGCGTGACCGTTTTTGCTGTCAAATAACAATGTAATATCCCGCTAAGGCCCCGCTCACAAGGTCTCCCAAAGAAGAGTCAAATGGCAACATCGAAGAGCTGAGAAGTCTGTATGACCGCGTTTATTGAAGTGTAAGGGGGTTGGAGAGTGATGGCGTAAAGAAGGAAATGTATGTAGTCATGGGGTATCTCTCAGAGCTCGTGGCCCTCCCGAATGAGCCGGATTATTTTCTTTCTGGGCCCACCCAGGATTTTCAAGATCCAGCAGCACAGTTGTGGTCACAGCCACGTGCTCAAGATTGACGCAATAGTTGTCAATTATGACTCACTGAGCCCTGAACTGAACAAGTTTTATCGCGTAAAGCGTATACTACTTAAGTGATGTTTCGCTTGCTGACGTAAGTACAAATTAAACTCATGGATTTTCTGATGCTCTCGTATATCTGCGAGTAGAAAGTGTTGACCAAGTTCGTGACTTCAAAGTCTCGAGTGACACCAAACAGAGATGTAACTATTCCACGTCTTGAGTGTACGGAGCTGTTGTGCTAGCTAGACTGATTTACAGTGTTCTAAGTGCTCTTGAAGGAGCAGTGAGTATTGATGGTGTCTTCTGCTGGGTGGACACTCAGATTGCACTTTGATTGATCTGGCGCATAACTGTTAAAGGAGTTCTAGCAATTCATCCAGAATCCTGTGATTGAGGCTCGACGAATTGTCAAACTAGAACAATTGAGCTATTGTCCCACGGAGTTGAGCCCTACGGATAATGTCTCATCTCAGCTAGCTGACAAGTTGTGGTGGTCTGAACCTGAGTTCTTGCTTAGTGACCAGGCTCAATGGCCGATATTAGAGAAGGTTCAAGTCCCAGAAGGTTCAGTTCAGAACGTGGGAAAAGCAGCTGTCCCTCAGACGCAGCCACTCTAGCCACTGAAACAGGTGAAAGTGTGGAACTAAATCTTGAATTCATTATCCCGTGTAGGAACTACAGTGATGTTTAGTTCTAAGTGTCAACGTATGTGCTTGGATTAGTTGGAAACCTTAAGCGAAAGCTTGGGAACGCTGAGACTCAGTCTGTGGAGACACTGTTAAAGAAGAGAATAATGTAGCTGAGGTACTGCGGTACAGGGAATGGAAAGATCAATTCTTTAGGACAGCATTACAAGAAGTAGAAAGATCAATTCTTCGGGAAAGCAAGTTAAAACAATTCAATGTTTCAATGTCTCTCCACATCTACGAGAGAGGAACTCTCATGTTTGGAGGGCGTGTCCACAATGCGTCGCTTCCACGTGATACCAGGTTTCCAATTCTGTTACTAAAGAATTCTCACTTTACCCGTTTGATTGTCTGTGCGTATCTCAAAGGACTGACAGACACTATGACGGAACTGCGTTCTCAGTTTTAGTTTCCTCGTGGGAGGCGAATCATCTTAAGGTGTGCGAACTGTAAGAGAACTGAAGATAGGAGCTTCCAAGTTCCTCCACCGCTTCCGTTGCCGGAAAGACGCGTTGCTGATGAGTTTGCTTACAGTCGTGCTGTTGACTTTGCTGGCCCTGTGTACGTACGGGACATCTACTCTGACGAACCTGAGACGCACAAAGCTTACCTTGTATTGTTTACGTACGCTTCAAGCAGAGGTCTTCCCTTGGAGTTATCTCCTAATTGGACAGCTTCAAGTTTTCTTCCCGCCTTGCCCATTTCAAGGCAAAGCGAAGCAATCCTAAGTTTGTCATTAATAAGTGACAATGGCAAAACATTCACAGTTTCGAGGAAACATTACCTGGAAATTCAACGTTTTAGCAGCGCAGGGGCAGATCCTTTGAAAGCGGTGTTATATCTGTGAACTTTGCTTGAAGAAGAGTCTCCGCAACGCCAAGCTCTCATTTGAAGATCCTTTTTTTCTGTCTTAGTGGAAATTGAGAGTGTTCCAATTCGAGAACGTTGTCATACGTTTACAGTGTGATGGATGAATCTTTAACCCCATCACAGCTGACTGTTGAACGAAGGATCTTGGCAACGCCATCAGACACTGCTTAGGGGAAGGCACAGGCCGACTTTGCTGCACTTACTAGAAATACTAGAAGTTTCTACAGCAGACTACGAATCATTTCTGGAAGCGATGGCAATCAAAGTATCTAACTGAACTTCGTGAGCACCATCGTGTGAAAGTTTGAACAAATTCACAGCAGAGGGATTTGATAAGAAGATATTGTGATAGTCCAGGAGAAGAAGCTTCCAAGACGGTCATGGAGATTGGGTAGGATTAAGCCTCTGGTTCCTGGAAGAGATGGACTTGTCAAAAGTGCGATGGTTGTAGTCAAGTCCAAGAATGGTGTTGATGAGATTCAACGCCATGTTCAACGATTGTTCCCGCTTGAGCTGACTACAGGTGCGGATCGCTGCTGCAGCAGAGGTAGGTAGGTAGGTATCTTAACCCTTCAGCCCCAGCCAGTTTATCAGTATGTAAATTCTCCTTAAACTATCCACACAAAATTAGTTGTTTGGTAATGAGAATAAAACAACTGATCGCACAGCAATTTATCTAAGATGAAAAACAAATTTCTCCCAACCTGTTTACAAGGAAATTATAGGGACTGTTGAGGAGAACTCGGCAATACGCCATATGGCGTGTTTCGGGATGAAAGGGTTAATAGGTACTTCCCTAAGGGCTTTTCAGGAGCTATTTACAAATTTTAAAAGGAATAAAATAAAAAAATAGATCTAAATCACGTATCATTGCAGAACTGGGAGTTATTCGTGTGATCAACGATGACGACATCGAGGTTTTCCGAGGAACTGTGTCTTGTAAGAGATAATCTGGGCAGAGTAAACCTGCATGAACACTGTAGATACAAATTCTGAACTGACTCTTAATTGGTTCGTGGCACATGTTCTCAGTGAGTGGCACACCATTAACTCTGGAAAATCCAAAATCTTGAATTTCGGCAATTCTGACACTGATTTTAATTTTGAACTGAGCGTGGATATTTCTGATTGTGTTTAAGTTTGAGTCTGTGTGTTTATATCAGTTATGTTTCATTTTCTATTGCCTTAATTTGTTATCTGTGAAGTTTGCTTTTTCCGTCATTAGCTTTCCGTTTACCTTGTCATAATGATCAAAACAACAGAGAAGCTGTTGTCTGGAAACCGGAAGCCATAATCGTCCTGGTAGACACTGAGTGACAGGATCCTAGGCGTCACCTAAGACCCCCAACTGAGTTGTACTTCCCCATGTGACTGAACGTAGAAAATTCTGTTTGTGTGAGTTTTGAAGCGAATTGTGAAGAGAATTATGTGAGTAATATTCTTGAATATTTCTGATTTTGTCTTTGAACTGAATCTACGAGTCTACAATCTTCCTATTTTTATACCTGGCTATAGGCGTCACAATAGGTAATGATGGGCACATTCACACCCACTATAATTGATTTCTGTTACAGACAATCGAAGCTTTTCAAAACTCTTTGCTTCTTTTTACTTACAAGCACAATATATGACCCAGCGCTGGATGGTTCGTAGCATTAAAAGCATGAAGTCCTTCACCCCGCAAGATTCTAGAAAGTTAAAACAGGATATGTAAGATTGAATTAAATCAGTTATTAACATCAACTATCATTGTCCTTACAAGTCTTTGTTGTTCTGACCGAGCATAAAGGTTGAACACTGGAGATTAATATTGATAATTTTTTGCCAATAAGAACAATGGAAATCTTTCTGGCAGCGGAAGTATTTGCCTTACTTCCGGTTATGTGCGCCCTGTCGTTTGCACAAATCAAATTTGCAGCAAAGGACAACAAAAAGAACTACAGGTCAGCCGAGATTGAGCACTGAAAACAACATCTGGGTAAAAAGGAACTATTTTGTTGGTGCTTTGTCATATCTCGGTAAAACAAAAAGCGCCATGTGTACTCCATAACTTACTTATCCCATTACTTGCTACGGCCCTGTAAGGAATATCTCGCTCCCGTCGTCAAAAGGGACTGCCACTATATTTGCTATTTAGGTAAAAACTGCTTCTTAAAGTGGAAATGAGAGCTAGGTTTACTTACAGTGATTCTTTGCATGTGATACTGCCATAACTGCCAAGAAGCAGTAAGGCAGCGGCCAGATAGAGATAGTTCCTCATCCTTTATTAACGCGGGCGTGGCCGAGACACAACTGCAGTGCTTTGTTCCCTTACGTACGTGCAAGGGCTGTTAGGTACCTTAATTTGATGGCCCTGTGTACGTCCTCAATTGGAGCCTACGAAAAGGTGTGTATCCAGGTGTGTCTGTTCACAAAGACTGGATTCCAGCTATAAATGATATCAAAAAGTTTACCAGACTTGTTACGGAATTCGGCAAAATCTGGTTACATATATTGCCTCTTAAAGGTACAGCAACAACACGCGAGTAAGAACCTAAGATTTAAGAACCTGTTTGGTTAAAATTCTCCACTTAGACTCCCTCTAAATAAGAACCTCTTTAGCCTAAAATTTGAAGGTTCTTATTTTCAAAAATTATTTAGAATATTTTCTTTAAGAGAAATGATATATGCACACCCTGGTCTTCTAGGTTTTTACTGTATAGTCATATTTGCATAAGCACTCATTAGGTATGCAATTTTAAGACTGTTGATCATTAAAAGCCTTAAGCAACAACATAAATTTTTTGTCAGACAATATGAACCTGTTGAGAACCTAGATAGCCTAATTTGTGTTAATCACCATTTATGTAAGAACTTGCTTAGGGTTTCCCTGGAAAATGCAAATTCTTACTTGCAAGTTCTTACTGTATACTATATCAGCCACACAACCTCTCTCCCTTCCTCCTTTGCAAAAAAACCACAAAATTAAGACAGTCAATTGCACGCAACAGATGCCGAATGTAGCCACAAACACCCCAACGTACTGCAATGTAAAGCGCTTTTTGAAACATGATTTAAAAGCAATGGATGGCAGCCCCAAACAACGATGATACGTTCTAGCCCTAACCTAACCTTAAAAATATTAGGTTAGGTGTATTCTTAGTGTTAAGTGTAGCGTTAGGGTTAAAGTTGGGGTTAGTTTAAAAAAAGCTCGTAAACTTTTTGTGAAGTGTTTGCTTTTGTGGTTAATGCCTGGTAATGAGGCAGAAAGCCATTATTTCAACGCTAGCTCATGTAAGTGCGTGCCTAATGTAACTCCAATCTCCAAACTTCGGTTTGTCTTCAGCTTTTGCTGGTCGAAGGAAATCGGTTTTCTCTCGAATGAGTTTCGAAGTCTTGTCTCGTTTACGTAATGACGACGGATTAGACAAACCGACATTTCTGGTATTGTTTTCGATATTCGATGTTCTCAAACTCGTCGAATGAAGGCAGGAGGTGTCATTTACTATGATTTTTCAGGTATATTGATGGTCTGTGGTGCTGCTTAATAACTGAACTTGATTTGGTATTTGGTTGCTGAGTGCTACGTCCTGTGCCATGTGAACCTTTTCAAACAGATATATTTTGTAGTCTAAACAATAGGCATTGTGCAGCTAAAGGTCACGTGGTACAAAATACGCCATACTGGAGGGCAAAAGAATGTGTAAGACTCCAAAACAAAACACACTTTTCTAGTGAACTGTGTTTTGTTTTGGAGACTTGCACATTATTTTGCTCTCCAGTATGGCGTATTTTGTACTATGTGAGTTCTAGCAGCAAAAGGCCTATTGCCTGTAGCGACTGCAAGCTGTCTTTGGGACGAGTCGGCACGCAACAGCCATCTTTTTATTCACTGGTCGTTCTCCCAGGGTGGCAAAGGTCCTAAGTTTTAGGTGGCTCAAAACGGGTCACTCATGGGTGTACTCGAGAACAAAGGCGCGATTTTTTGGGTGAGGGGGGGGGGGGTCCGGTGACATGCTTTCCCAGAGAAATTTAAAAATTAGACTAAAAAATTCAAAGACACCAATTCATCCCTATTTTCGTCTTACTTTAACGTGAAAATGTACACTTTTGAAAAACCTTTTTGTACTTTATTTAACCTGTACAAATTTCACGCCAAAATGCACTACGTATCACCACGTCCATACAATTCGGCGCGTGATTGGCTAACAAAAAAAAAAGTCTATGTAATGTTGCACAAATATAAATGAAAAGACAAGAAAAATGTCTTGGACGTAGCTTTTTCGTTTAGCAGTGTTTTTAGAGCTAATGGCACATCGTAGCACTCATTAATGCTATGAAACTCATTTTAAAACGAAGTTTGGCAAAATTTGGCATTCAGATTTGACAGGTTTAGTGGTACACGCATAATCTGAATGCAATTGCGAGATTTATTACTATCCTGGCGTGTCAGCGGGTTTTGATGTTCAAATACGGGTTCGACCAGCCAGTTGCGAGCAACTTGGGCCTAGGCCCCTCAGTGTGAAAAGGTGTAAATTATGGCAATAAAAGACGCATGGATTTCTTTAATTTCTCTAATTTTTGCTTGCGATTTTGTTCAAGTATGAGTAATTCTTGCTTGTATTGGCGTGGATGACAACTTTCTTGTACATTCAATCACAGATCTAGATGTTTTCGAGTAACTCTTAATTGTCAATTCCCTTTGACTCTAAAACAATCCCTGAAGTGCCACGATAGGAACGGACCCAATGTAGAACCTTTCGACTCTCCAAATTCAACAACAACAACAAAAACAACGTTTGAGTTTGAACCAACTGCCGCCAATTCTCCTAAGCTTAACTTACCTTAATTTAAGTCCTAAACCTTTCTTTCATCGATACATTTAATCAGAGCTCATCAACTCATTGCCTAGCAAAACAGTTAACCGCAGGCAGTTGCGTTGCGAGCCTTTGAAAAACTTTTAGACCCAAGAACCTAAATACGAGTGCCGAAGGTGTGTCAGTTCAGTTCTTATTTCCAGTTTTCTTGAAAATTTGGAAATATACAAGCAATAGCATTTCGTACAAACTTTCGAAATAGTTTTTTCAATAGCTGAAAATGATAACGAATTTCATTTTTTCTGTAAAACTCTTCCTTCCCAATTTCTTTCACTTTACTTTTACAGCTTATGGCAACGGCAAATATTTGTGTCTTCGACAAGGGACTTAGCCAGTCCACTAGCGCGACTAGTTTTGAAACCGTTCGAGTACTTTGGATTTGAACACAATATTATAAATTAAACAAAGCAGTTTTTTGAGAGTACTTACTATATCAACAGTGCGTCCAGCGGGAAACTGACTCTGTAGGCAATTAACCAAAAATATGAGTGGAATACTTTGATGTTTTGTTCTCTTCGCAGTCCCCAAAACTTGTTTTTGTTTCCGGCAGATGCCCACATTTTAGAAGTATTAATTTTCCGCTGATTGATTTGAAGCCATACCGATATACTCTACCGACCAATCAGATCGCAAGATTGGCACCGAATTGCCTAAGTAGAGGGGCCTGAGGCGAGAGAAAGGGAAACTGGCTTTGCGTAACACGTGTACATTCACATGTATGAAATATGTGACATTTTTTGCTTGGCACGCGTACAAAGGAACGGAAGTATCAGAGCTATCATGACGTCATCATCTAGCATGTCCAATTCAAGTCTCGATTTCAAATTTTGTTAATCTTTTTGTCTACAGATTGGCACCGACCATTCAGATCGCAAGATTAGCACCGAGTTGACTAAGTAGAGAGGCCTGAGGCGAGAGAAAGGGAAATGGGCTTTGCGTAACACGTGTACATTCACATGTATGAAACATGTGACATCTTTTGCTCCGCACGCGTACGAGCAACAAAGGAACGGAAGTATCAGAGCCATCATGACGTCATCATCTAGCATGTCCAATTCAAACCTCGATTTCACATTTTGTTAATCTTTTTGTCCACAGATTGGCAGAATGGAAATTTGACAACAACTGTTCCTTTGTTAGAAAGTCTTCAGTCTGTCATAGGTAGTGTCTGTACTCAGTAATTCAGTAATTTTCAAATGATTAACTTCCATAGACGCTGCGTTTGGAAGAACGGTATGTGGCTGGTGGGAAGCTAGGAGTTTTTACAGTTGTTGTTGCGTTTTGTTGGAGGTCGATCCAGATTCCGGTGACTGACTCACGACTAGTCCGCGAGGCGTGGCATTTCTGCACTTCTTGTTGTCCACTGGATGCTTTGGTCAAAAAGGTCGCGGAACATGATAGCGAATTTATCTGATTAACATGTCGCAATTCCTCCACTCCAGAAAAAGCTTGCAAACAGTTCATCCCGGAGCCCCTTTCATATTATTTGTGACCACAGACTGCAATAAACTGAGACAGTTTTAGGGTAACTGACCATTCAGGCCCGTGGCCAGGTTATTGGTTTGGGGGGGGGGGGGTGGACCGCAAGCCAAGGGCGGCTAGGTACTAGCAATTTCCATGTTCCATGTATGTTCTCCAAAATTGATCATAAAAGCCAATAATTTTCTTAAATTTGTAAACTGAGAATCTCAAAACCGAATTTGAAGGGGAAAACGCTCTGATGATCTCTGGCGCAAACTATTACGTGTATTCGGACTTCTGTTTCGTTTTAGCTGAACTTGAAACACGCCTACTTTTGTAGAACCAAAATTTATAAGAACAACAGAACAACTTTAAAACGCACACCAAATCTGGCACGGCATACCTAAAATTCGACACGGTGCTGCTAATTTTTCGGTACGTAATGCACTATACTGACTTGTTTGGTGGGTATCAATCATCATCCGATCCTTTTCTCTATCATTTTGGAGTTTTCTTTACATGTGCAAAAAAACGGGAATTTCTCTGGTCATGTAGACTACGAGTAGTCCCTATTTTTTCTCCGAAGATCGTCGAGCGAGCGCCGATCGAGAATCCAAAATGGCGCGCGAAAACTGACTGTAGTCCCTACTTTTTCGTCCCCTCCCCCTTTTATTTTTCCGCTCGCCTCAGTTTTTGCGCATCATTTCGGATTCTCGATCGCTCGCTCGACGATCTTCCGGAGGAAAAATAGGGGCTACTCGTAGTTTACTGTGGTCATGAAGCTGACGTAGCTCAGTTGGTTAGTACGCGGCCTTCGGAGCTGGAGCTCCCCGGTTCGATCCTCGGTGACTCCAACGTCTGTTTCAACTTCTTCTGATCCGTGTAGCTTTAGCTTTAAATACCCGTAAAACGGAGCACTGACAAAGGAAGGGGGAAAAGGGGTATCTCGCTTTACCTTTATGTTGCATGATGTCTAATGTGATGTGATGTAATGTAATGTAGTGTAATGATGCGTAAGTTCATGTCATGTCATGTCATGCATTGTAATGCACTGCACTGCACTGCACTGCAATGTAATGTAATGCGATGCATTGTAATTTAATGTAGGGCAATGCAATGCAATGTAATACATTGTAATGTAATGTAATGTACGGCAATGTAATGCAATGCATTGTAATGTGATGTAATGTACGGCAATGTAATGCAATGCATTGTAATTTAATGTAGGGCAATGTAATGCAATGCAATACATTGTAATGTAATGTTATGTGCAGCAATGCAATGCAATGCATTGTAATGTAATTCAATGTACGGCGATGTAATTCAATGCATTGTAATGTAATGTACGGCAATGTAATGCAATGCAATGCATTGTAATGTAATGTAATGTACGGCAATGTAATTCAATGCATTGTAATGTAATGTACGGCAATGTAATGCAATGCATTGTAATGTAATGTAATATACGTTAATGTAATGAAATACAATGCATTGTAATGTAATGTAATGTAATGTACGGCAATGTAATGCAATGCATTGTAATGTAATGTAATATAATGTAATATACTTTATTGTAATGCAATACAACACAACGTAAGCGGAACACAAGCGCAGAATTGCCCATAGTTTAAAAATAGGTTTTCATTTTAAAGGCAGTTAAATGCCATCTGTACATGCATAATTCAAATTTAGCTTAATTATTTCTTCATCAGCTCAGTTCAAAATTATGTTTTTTTTTCATGGACGTCTCTGCTTTCGAGTTCAGATCTCAAAACCGCACTTCCGCTATGGTTCATCTCCATAAGGCAGTGATCCGATACAAATAGAGTCCGGAGGCATGTCGACATCAGTTGACAGAGTTTTGCTGTTACTTGCTGCCTCGTCCCCAGCCCAGGTCTCTAGTCAGAGCGGAAGGGTAGTTTCTGACGCATGTGGGTTTGGGACGAGGGACTCGCCTTGCCTTGGGGCAAACAGGAGTTAGCTAAAAACTAGTTAGTCGCAAGAGTTCGGAGAAGAGAAAATTTCGATTCAAACAGACTTTTAAAGTTGTTACAGTCGAAGTGTTGATCAAAATAGTGGTTCAGACTTAGGTTGCAAATAGGACGCTCTTCACTGACGAAATTCCAAGTTAAAGACCCCCGGTTTTAAACCCCGCCCGTCCGTACATATGCTTTATTTACCGGCCCACCTTATGTTTTCTGGTACGGCTATAGGTGCCTTTTCTATTTAACGTTCCACGTTTCCTTATAAACATGCAAGAAGAGCTTGAAACAATAATTTTAATCATACTATAGACACTAATTTTGAAAGAATTACAGGCATTTCTAGAACACAATTCTGTTGTTGTGACGCACAAAAAATGCATTTTAACAGCGCTCTTTAGGATGCCGTATGCAGCACAGTGGTCACTGTGACACACTTTGTTGTGTCCTTCAGCAAGGCATTTTACTCGACTTGCTCCGGTCAACTCAGCTGTAAAAAAACAGCTTTTGCTGAGGGCTAACACGCGATGGATTAGTTTCTTGTCGAAGGGGAGCCACAGACTCTCATCCGCTTAACACTATGGAAACCGGAGATAAGCGCCGAACTTATGAATAAGTTGGCTCGAGAAAGGCTTTACGTTTTTAGCTGAAGGCTGTCACGGTATGTAAGATTTAATTTTTTAAATCGGATAGTATCGGAGCATCGCTTGATATAGGCCATCTCCCCTTTGATATACCCTCGGAGCTGTGGGAATTCCGAGCGAGAGACTGGGATCGAAGAGCGTACGCAGGAAAGGTATAATTATCATATACCAAGTATTTGGCAGCTTATCTCGTTTTCAAAATGGCGGAGGAAGCATCAAATGCTGCAAATCAAACTTGGCGAGAGTATTTGGATTCGTTTATAATTTACGCTGCAAAAAACCCCAGCGAGTTTCTTACCTATGGTAGGTTATAATAACAGTATTCATTTTGGTTCATATAATTATTATTATTATTTTTTCACAATACAGAAATGATTATCAATTAAGTGGATTCTACCTATACATCAAATATTTATTCAAATTATTGAATCTACCCTAAGAAGAATTATGCTAGAACTGATAGTTTTAAGTTTAGCTTTAGTTTTTAAAGAATTGTTGACATGTGAAATGTATTATTTAATTACTTAGATTTTACCCATAAATGGTGGTCTGCCTAGTATGGTGTCCTTGACTCTTTTGCAGACCATCCTTGTGGCCTTACTTTTTTTTATTTTCTTGTCAATTATTAATATTATTTTTCAGTAAGTAATGCCATTAAATTGTAATAAATAAATAAATAAATAAATGAATGAATGAATGAATGAATGAATGAATGAATGAATGAATGAATGAACAAATAAATATTAAGTAAATAAATAAACTTGGAAATGACCTGCATGTAATTTAGTAATTTATAATTTTTCTGCATAAATTAATTTTATTTTTAGTACATTTTTAGAGCATTTTGCAATTCCAACCTACAAATGTTTAGCTAATACATCACATTCACACATGTATTTATATATGAAACCAAATGCTTGGATTTTATTAGTTATAAGCAACAACTATGAACAGTTTATTCCGTCAAAAAAGATATTATTTTGAAATTTAAAGTTAGGATTGATCAAATGTTTTACTGTTAAAATTAGACACTGTAGTGCTCTCAGCTCTGCTCGTCTCCTGAGTCTAGTGGCGAAAAAAAATTTCTCTTATACTTATGGCCACATATGTAGTGACTGATGTTTCATTACATATTACCATATATATATATATATGAGAGTATGTGGGAGTGCACAATCTTCATTAAAAAATGTTTGTTTATCCAATTTTTCTTCAGTGTTCTTGCTTCTTACCCCTCTGATGATTATCAGTGGTCTGCTGTCTTTGAAGCTTGTACGACACATTGAGCAGAAAGAGAAAGAGAAAAAGAAGAAAGGTAATTTCAAACTGCAATAAAAACTGTGACCACATCTGTATCAGGGTATGATCATCTCAGACCTGCCAACTGTTCCAGTTTTAGTGAGAGACTCCCAGTTTTTTTTTTCCTTTTTTCCCCAACATGTAGTTTCTTAAAAAGGCCGGCTAAATTTCCGTACTGGTCCCTACTTCATTTTGCATACAGGCTATTGTAAATACGAAACAAAAGAACTAACACCTATGCTTCAATTAGTTTGTAAGTCTCTTTTGAAAACGCTAAAAATTGGGCAAAATTTAATTCCACGGTGAAATAAAACACTTGGAATTGGGTTAGATTTAATTCCGAAAGTAACTAAATTTAAAGTTTTAGGCTTACAGCGGTAACTTAAATGAATCATTTGGATGATGTAAGGAGTATTTACATGCTGATAAACTGGTTGGGGCTAAAAGGGTTCACACTTTTGTCATTCAAACTAGATTTAGTTCATGTCTTTGAATAATAGGAACATTTTTACTTCAATTTTCTTTCCTCATATAGGAAACATGATTATTGTTTTTGCATTATGTTTAGAAAAAATCAGACCAGTGGGTTCATAAAACAAGGAATAATTATATTTGTTTGTTTTGTCTAAAAAAAGGTTGTTTTGTCTAAATAAGACATGATTCCTGGTTCTTTCTTCCATAACTTTTGCTGTTCTGTCAGGGTACCATACTTCAGGGCCTGAAGTTACACCCAGTTAAGGTCATTCCCCTGAAAAAAATCGGCTCATAGATTTTTTTTCAAACTTTGTCCACATAATGCTTATCATAAGGGAATGCAAAAGACACAATAAAAATGGGGGTGCCCGACCTCGTTTGAGAGCTATAGCTAATCAAACGTACCCCTCTTAATGCCACATAGCAGGTCCTTGGTTCTTGTTTCGAAATATTTGATATATCTGCTTATTCCAAACAAATAAGCCATGTTTTCATTTGAAATACGTAAAGTAGCAATTATACAAGTAGCTTTGAGAATATCCCAAGTTTTCATAGCAATTTAAAGTTCAATATTGGACTTTAGAGAATGAATGGACACAGAAACGTAACCATGGTTACGCACAAAGAAGGCCATGTTTCGTGCTTATAAAAATATGTTTTCAACTATATTTGAAGTTTCTGTCGATAGATTTTTGTAATTTTTGCAAGTATTTGAGATCATTAATCTGTTAAACAAATGAGCGAAAAAATTAGGGGGTCCCCGTATTCGTTTGCGAGTTATGGCATTTTTCGTACCCAGACCCCTGGCAGAGCAACAAGGCTTGTAGTGGGAAACTCTGGTATACGAGCATATTTTTATTTGTATACTTCTAAAAACATTAAGTGCAGGTGTATGCAAATGAAGAAGTGAAATAAGGTTATGAAACAAATGTTTGTGTTAATAATGAATATAGTATGACATCAGTGGTCACCAGGCCTTTGGTATAATCCTTGGTTGATGGGAACGAGCTACACCGCAATGTCAGTCAGTTTTGGTTTCTGTCCCAAACATAAATTAGCATTTTGTAAGAAAAACCTGACATTCATGGGCTTGAAACAAAACGGTAAACGAAAAGCCTAAATTATTTTAAAACTACTCCTTCCTCTTTGCACGCCGCTGTACCGATGGGCCTTAATCATGTGGCAAATATTTATTTCCCCACATTTTGTATCACTGCAGCAGATGTAAAGAAAACTTTCCAGTCCTGATCCTGTTTTCTCAAAGCAATCAGACAAATGCAGAGTCGCTCTACAACTCTCGCATCATCTGTCAAGATCATTTGTAATAATATCGCGCTCAAAGTCGGCTTCTCATGAAACTTGAAGCAATTTTCATGCCCATTTTTGTTTGACAACTTTCCATAAAATCTCCAGGATCTCTTCATTTCCTTTTTTAATCATCTGCTGGCATTTGTCGTTTGACTGCATTTTTTATCCGGCCGAAACAACCTATTTTGTCTCTGGTGCGGCAGCCATCTGCACTGGCCGCCATCTTGGATTTTGCTCGCGCGCGCTTGTTGCAGTCACACCACACATGCAAACACTGCTCACGTGTTGCAAAAGAGGGGAATGACCTTTAATGCCAGTGTAACGACCAATGTAGCTCTGGCAACATGATTTTTTTGAAATGGTCGACATTTGGCGACTATGATCTGCTTTACATCTTTAGTGTTCTTTCGTATAAAACAAATTTAATAGATAAACAGTGCAATGAAGATTGTTCACTTTTGTATCAAAAGACACTGCAAACAGAAGAGCCTCAACAATGGCTGTATGGGTTCACCACATTGATTTCCAACATAATCTTGTGTCAGCAGCCTTATGTAATAGTGTTATTGCGGATGCACATCTTTGAAACATGTGAGTGATTTTCGCTGGCTCAAGAACTTTATTGTTTTGACAAATGAATGTACCACAAAACCATACTTCTTTACATGCTGAACATTATCCATTTTAATTTGTTTTTCTAATAACTATAAAGTTCTCAAACCCTTGTTCACCAGATATTTTCTTTGCTTAGCTCAGTTTAAAATGGAAAGATTCCTACAATCTGAGTTGACTATCATTGTAAATGTTTGGAGAATAGTTCAAGACTTTCAATATGGCAGTTTGGTGGTTGAAATTGAGTTGTGCGCCACACTTGGAGTAATACAAAAAAAAGAATTTCCTAGTCAAAAAAAAGAAAAGAAAATTGTGAACTAGTGTTGCTCATAGATGTCAACACCCATTTCAAAATGAAAGAGTGTTAAAGAAGGTGGAAAGTATTGTATTCCGTTCTGTCATGAACAAAGTATGAGTAGAAATAACCCAGGGGGGCGGGGTTACTTGATATAGTTGGATGTCGGGGGAGCTCGTATTTTTTAGGGGTTGAAATTAATGATCTAGTATTTTTATGAGTTTTCTTGGAAAAAACCGGAGTTTTGAGTCAGAATACTTGGTATTTTTTAGGGGTAATTCTGGTGATAATAATGATGACACTCTTGCAAACTGTTATGAGAACAGCGTATTTGATGGATAATGGCATTTGACTTTTGTTTTACTGACACATTGCAGTTTGTATGCATTATATTCTGGTATTTTTTTATGGTGTTTTTAAGTAAGAGGTGTATTTTTGGGACTCAGCAAAATCTGAGGGCCAGGTATTTTTTAGGATGTTTATTTAGGTTTTCCGATGAGCTCCCCCGACATCTTACAAAGGGAGTACATCCCTTTGGGGAAATAAACTGCTTTCTTTAGGAGATGCATTCCAAATGTGATGAAGAAGTTATGGTGGCAAAGCATACCATAGTCAGTCAGTTACAGTATCTGTGGTAGTAGTTAACTACAAGTGTTGCTGGTGATCAAAAATAATCAAATATCTTGCAGTAGGTCATTTATTAATAAAAGTTTATCAATTAACTAGCAAATATAGTTGGCTTTTATGTTAACACCACTAATTAATACTAATTACTGCACATTTCTTTCCCCCTTTCCAGAAACAAGACATTCCAATATAGCAAAAACCAAAAAAAAGAAGAAAGCAGAGTGATCCACTTTTCATGAATACTACATTGCTGAATACACTTGTATATAAATCTGGAAAAAGATGACATAAAGTCATTGTAATTGTCTTATACTCTCCTATGAGATTGTACTGGTGAAGAAATACCTCAAAATGGCATGATCATAACAGACAGAACATTACATTGCAAAACAGAAACACAATATCTGTACTTTAGTCAATATCACAATCTGCAAAGTGTGCAACACTGTACGTTTTTGAGGCAAGAATCCACTGTTATTCTGTTTGTGCAACACTAACTGTAAACTTACAATACTGAAATATGATAATATGTACTCTCACTGGTTTCCCAGGAAAGCATACTGTAGTTAGGATCAGATAATAAATTGTAATTCCTGTTTTAACCCTTAGAGATCCATAATAGTTATGAATAAAATTTCATTTATTTATCATTCAGTGCTCTTTCTTGTACTCAAACTTGCAAGTAACCCTATTAATGACATTATGTACACCATGGCTGCTGATAAAGGGCTGTCTGCTATTCTTGTTTTTTCCCTATCTGTAGCAATATTTTGATACTGTTGAACAGTGCAAACTTCTGTAGTTGCTATCATGGATCACCCGATTTGTAATCTGCAACAAAGTGCTAGTGAATTGCTTCAGTCTTATTTGTCTGGATGTACTCAGGTTGTCAGGGGCAATGTCCCCCTTTGCACTTGGTGTTACCCAAGGTTCTGTGCTGGATCTCATCCCAGGGCTGTATCAAGGGGAGCGCCTGGGAGGGATGGGGGGCATGCATTCTTCAGTGTCCAGTCTGAGAAAAACTGGAAACGTCTTACTGGTTTTAGACACTCTGATTTTGTTTCAAATGGTGTTTAAAACTTAGGAAAAATATTTTTAGACAATTTTCAAAATTTACTGGGGCAACATGCCCCCGGACCCCCCTAGAAGGCTTGCATCTTAAATTCTTGGTGGTGCCCCCTTCAGTTTTCCAAGGCTCATTACAGCCCTGCATCTTAAAGTATGTTATAGATTATATAAAATTAGGTTTTACTTAGTAATAACTAATAGTAATTTAAGAAGAGCAGATTGAAACTGTTATAGTTAAATAATATTTATTAATGGTATTGCTATAATGAATGTTATTCGTATCCTGGGCAACATTTTAATGGATTTTAACTTTATTAGATGGAACATGTAAATTGCAAACTTTTTAAAAAAATGTTTTGGCAAGTTTCCCACTTAAGAAAATTTATGAAAATTCAGCTTCTTTAATTGTGGAAAAATTATCAATATTTAATACTCTACATTTATGACTTAAATAGATAACTATAAGAGAAGAAAATAATTTAGTATTATCAGAGTATAACTTTTACTAGTTGCCTTAATCAACAGACGACAATAGGGAGTTCAAAGTTTTTGATAACTTGCCTGTAGCTTTTTACAGAAACTGAATTTCATTGTTTTTCCACCACAACTTTGTTGTCATGAGCAGTGTTAAAACTTTTTGAAAATTTTGTTTCTGCTTTTGTGCCAAGCTTAGTTACAAAGTATCAGTTTGTTGAATTGTTATATACGTTGTATAAGCATTGAAGGCATGCCGAAAGCCCTCACGAAGTACTGTTGAGTTAATGGCCGCTGGTCCTAATGCTTTCCAGTGCTCTTTACATTCCTGGCTCTTCAAGAAATTGACTCTTTTGAAATATTCATTCCTTGCTTGGGCAACCTGTGGAAAAATGTTATGCAGCAGTATGATATTCGGTCAAATCTAGTTAGTGCTCAATTGTGCTACTTGCCTGGGCCCGGTTGTTCGAAAATGGGTAAACGCTAACCTGGGGTTAAAACCTTAACCTGTGATTGGGTTTACCTCCTTAAAGATTGATTTGGGCTGTCATTTTAGGTTTACACTCTTTTTTTTTACAAGAATATTGTTTTTCGGAATCAGGCTCAATATTCTTAATTTTTTGGTGTTTTGAGGCTGAAAATATTCTTAAAATATTCTTAGAATACAGGTCAATAGAACATGTCTGTCAGCATGGCGTTGCCTTCCT
>JAOBYE010146443.1:0-18560 GCA_025403585.1 Parazoanthus swiftii | reverse complement strand
GTCCCCGGTGACATGTTACACGGGAACGATTTTCAACGCAACATTGTTGCGCAGAAAATCGTCGTTGCAAGTTGACTCGTGTAACTGGGCCTTTAGTCTGCGAGTGCTTTCATTTTTGTTCTAAAATTTTACAATTATACAATCTACCAAAAATGAAAACGGTGAAAGATAACCAAGAAACTATAGCTATTGTAAAGAAAGCAAGCATGTGTGCTTTGTCAGGTAAGAAACAAATGTGCTCAGATAGTGCGAACAATGACATTATAGCAATCCGCTTGACATTTCCAGGAGCAAGCTTTGCAATCTGTAACCATCTTGCTAACCACATCGATTTAAAACCAATTTTCTTGCAGCAACTGAGAGCAAAGCAGTGGGGACCACCACTCCACGAGAAAGCCGGACTATCTACGTCATAGCAGCCATAATGGCAGTTCTCATTATCGCATTTGTGTCCACCGTGGTGTACCTGAAGGTCCAACACGTGCGATGGGGACTCCCTAGCAAGCGTTCCTCAACGGGGTCCATCTCTAAGAGTACCCAGAGTACTTTGCAACACCCAAGCATGGAAATAACAAAGAGTATGGCAGATATCAAATCCTGTATATTGAACGAGGTAAAATGCAATTGTTCATCTAACAATAGACCCTTTCATGATTTCTATCGCCACGTTGGTTAGAAAACAGTCATTGCTAAAATTATAACAAATGTGTGGGAAAATGTTAAATTTCGAACCCTCGTATCTGCGTTGTTATACAGTCATGTATGTTAGATTTTGATAAAATCATGTGTTTTAAGAACAAAACAAGAGGAATAGGTGAAATCTACAACGCTCGTAACTAATATTTTAAAACTACATACAAATCGCTGCGTTCATAGTTTGATTACATAAACAGGTCTAAACCAGACATGAAACTGGAAGACATTTTAGTTTGATTGGAAGTTGGTGAAATTTTGAAGAGGTTTCCTCTATTTTACATTTGTAAATACTTTGCGTTCGATCTTTTAGAGGAGGAAGAGAGTGCTAAATTTACTAACTAGTATTGAATTTCACTTTTGGAGTTAAAATACAATGAGTTACGAGATTTCACAGTTTTTTACATCCACAGTTCGTACATACTTTCACATGTACACCAGGAACGCTCTTAAGTAAACCATCAGGAGAATAATGTCAATATTCAAAATGAAAACTAGCTAGCACGAGTATGAGTAAAGATTCTGTAAGATGCTTTTTTAAAAGGTTTCTTTAATCTTTTTTCATTCAGATTCAGGAGGTAAGCCAAGGGAAGGTCAAATTCTTGGAGGTTCTCGGTGAAGGTGGCTTTGCGAGAATCTGCAAAGGAGCTCTGATGATAAACGAAACGGAAATGTCCGATGTACGAATTGCGATCAAGAAACTCAAGCACGACGCTCCAGTCGCAGCGAAAGAAAACTTCAAATCTGAGCTCAACATTGTGGCAAAACTTCAGGACATTAATTTACTGTGTCTTGTGGGTGTGTCAGCGGGAGATGATCCTCTGTTTACGGTGTTTGAATATTACAGCGACATGGACCTTCATCGCTGCCTCACCTTGGGTGCACCAACGCCTTATGAAAGACGTTCCAATGGAGGAATTGATGACATTAATTTACTAGACTTTGCCATGCAGATTGCTTCGGGAATGGATTTCCTAGCGGAGAATCATTTCATACACAGACATCTTGCTACGAGGAACTGCTACGTCACCAAAGATTGTATTGTGAAGATCTCAAACCTGGGCATCGGTTGTTACAAATACCCAGCCGATTACTCGTGGGTACATGGGAGTTCGCTTCTGCCAGTTCGTTGGATGTCACCGGAAGCACTCAACACCATTCGTTTTAATCACCGCAGTGATGTCTGGTCATACGGGATTGTGCTATGGGAGCTTTATACTTACGGTAGACAGCCCTATATCGGTTACACGAACCAAGAAGCCATCGAGCGCATACGCAATTTTCAATTATTAACATGCCCGGATGACTGTCCTGCTCGGATGTACGCACTGATGCGTGACTGTTGGGAAGAGGATCCGTGCGAGCGACCCACGTTCTCAGAAATAACTTCCCGGATAAGAACTTGGGCAGGGGATTCTTTAGATAATAGTCATTGAACAATGATGGTGATATCTTAAATTACGAAGTCTTCTCCAGTTTGTGCCCTAAGGTAAAATGCACGAGAATTTAAAACAATATTTGAGTATCACACATTCTTTGTAAGAATTTTGATGTTACAAAGGTTTATGTGTCTACCTTTTCTAACTGTAAATAGATTTAACTTACAATAATGTTTTACTGATATTTCATCTAAAGTTAAGAGCTGTAAAGTCAATCATCTTTGTTGACTGCCCCTCTCAGGACGTCCTGTCTTTTTCTGGATCTTTTTTAGCCGTTTAGATTGCAACCCAATAGTATTCACATTTGTATAATTTATTTACATTCTAATTATTACTTAATCGAGTGATAAGATAGAAAGATGTTGCCTTGATCAAAATAGAGGCAGTTCGGTACAATCTATGCCGTCTGTAAAAAAGAAAGAAGAAAACACGTTATGAAAAAAAAGTTGAGACTTGTTCATTTTTGACGGCTCTTTTTAAAACCCGGGGACAATTTGCACCAGAGATAACTGAACGGACTGACGGTTACCAGTTGTGCTCAATTTGGTCCTGTTGAACAATATTCAAGACTAAAGAGACGGTGGACCCAAGTTTCCTGATTGCGGTAAATGCTGTTAAATGGACATTTCCAACAGTCGCCTGTACATATATTCAATGTATATTGAAAGACATTTACTATGTAAAAGTCTGTATTGTAACTACATTCAACAATATTAAGAAGTAGTAGTACTATTTAAGAAAAGGGTCATTAAAATATTAAAGCTTGTGATTTGGCAATGGCGGAAGGAGGGCTCTCAGTTCTGTTCTATCGAGCGATCAAGAAAGAATCAAAAAAAAGATTGAATATGTATGATACGTCATTGAAATTGGATACTTTGAATTGTTCGATTAAATTCCTTTCAGAAGACTCGTACATGAAGCTATTTGTTCGAGAAAGTTTGCTAAGTGATGATTGGCTAGAAATTACGTGGCCAAGCCGCTGTTCGGGGATGAGCCCGCGTTCCTTCCGGGGAGAACGCAGGCTCATTCCAGACAGCGGCTTTATACCGAGCCTAGTGGCAAGGCAGTCTATTTTGACGTCATTTCAAAAAGTTTAATCATTTCCCGATCCAAGCAGAGCTGGCGTTTAATTAACAGTAACATCAAAGGGGCAGTCATCAATAAGTCTTGAGATTATATGAGTGGGCAGGATCGAGCACAAAGATTTTTATGGGAAAAGTTCAGCTCTGTCATCAATCAGTCTTGCCATAATTTATTATAAACAACGGCATGTGAAGAGAGCGTGATAGAAAGTGAATTTAATTAGTACATTTATCTGAACACGAAAGCCTTTGCAGAGCTGCTGTCAAATCTACGAGCGATATCTGTTGAAATCCACGAGCAACGTAAGCCGAAGACCTCCATAAAGGCCCATATTTATTTTGTAATTAGTTAAGCACTGGAATAGTTTGTGCCGAGCTATCAATATACTCAGCGATAGTTTGGAGCACCTGAACAGTTCATTATCAAAACGAAACAATGGCTTTTACATATATCTCCTCCTCTTTGCGAGGTCGAAAAGTGATGGCAGTGGTTGTAATTTATCACACTTGATATGTATGCATGGCGTAAAGTAATAAAGATTGTGTTAAATGTAAAGTGTCGGAATAATTCTTGCTTTCCCGCGCTGTGATCAGCCATGGAAATATGCAAAATGCTGATTTCATGACTCTGGAGCCTTGCCGAAAAGCATATCTTGGAGTAAAGATTGAACATGACTTTTCACGTGAACACAGCCAGTTGGCGAACATCTCGCGTTTGTGCTCGTGACAACCTGCAGTCTGTTAGACAGTAGTCTGTGTACAATGAAACAAAAAAGAGAAACATAGATCTTCCTCAAATGTTTACGATCATAACTGTGTCTAAAATACTCCAGCTTACGCTGAATTTACGGGAGTTAACTCTATTCAAACCGGGCTTTTTCGAAGTTCCTGGGCCTGGGGGGGAGGGGGATAGGGGCTTCAGTTTTTAGCTTTGGCGGTGGAACACAAAACACCACAACCAGGCAACGCCCAATGAAAATGTGCGATATAATCGACAATGGTATTGATCACTTGCGCTGGTTGGAGACAAGAGTTTTTATCCCGTTTTGACATTTGATTTGACGACTGCCTCGTGTTATCGGGTTACCCAATGAGTCGAGTTTCCGAGTTTTAAAAATCGGTTGGAATAGATGCGTTTTTGTTGAGTGGTAATATCCCTTCCGCAGTGCGGAGATTCAATACACGTCTTTTATAATTTGCTCCAGTCACTATAAACAACGTCAAGTCGAGGTCAAGTTCCGTGTTCTCATACGTTAGCTGTATTTTGGCCCTTCTGGCCTCGACTTGTTCATGGCCACTGGGGCGTAAATTATGAAAGCGGTCTTTCCTCTTCCTTGCTTTTATCCTCGTTTAATTTCTTTTTTCCCTATCTATTTTTTCATTTAGGGATAGTGTTAGCGTTAACGCCCATTCGCACTGAAACACAAACATGAGCTAAAACTGACTAACTAAACTTTATTTAACGTCGTTACGCTGGGATTTGTTGCCCATTCTCCCAAGCCAGTGGCTTGTGTTTAATCGCTCGATGGTATAAATATTGGCGTGAAAGTCAAACTTTTCGACCTCAACACCCTTACCTACGCAACAGATTAATGGCCTAGAACTTCAGTTACTGAACAACGTTAACTGAAATGGCTCAGATGAATGTAACTGTTACAACTCCAAAGAGTAAATTGACACTTTTAACAACCCATCTGGAACCATATTAACACAGCAACTAAACTAAACTAAACTTTATTTAACGTTGTTACGCTGGGAGTGGTTGCCCATTCTCCCAAGCCAGTGGCTTATGTTTAATCGTTCGATGGTACAAATATTTGCGTGAAAGTCGATTTTGCGAAGGAAGGAAAACCGGAGAACCCGGAGAAAACCCTCGGAGTCAGGAGATCGACGAAATCTCAGCCCACATGCGAAGCCCAGGGTTCGATCCCGGGTCCACAGAGGTGGGAGGCATGAGCGCTAACCACTAGGCCATCCTGACTCCCTACTGGTAAGGACATTGCCTTTGTGAACACAAGTGAAGCCAGTGGCAACGGCAGAGGGTGCGCATGCGTGATTTTCTACGTCTTTAGCTTGCCTCTAGCTCAGCGTCTGCGCTTGTTTCACTTCAATTCACACTAGAAAATTCGCAAAGCAGGCGCGCGCATAGGAAACAAAGAAAATTTTCTTCTCTTGCGTCTCATCACTTCAACGGCTCTGCCCACGACTAGCGTGACCCAACGTCAGACTGGGCTCACCAGTGGTGAAGCCCACAATATTGACACTTGCGCTCTTCTTTTCATAGATTGGAAAGTATGCTTTAGTTATGGCAGTTAAATATGACTTCAAGCCAATATACGTGATGTTAGCAAGACGTCGAGCACGTTAATGACGCCAATTTACCTCCCATAATTGAAGTAAATTGTGTAGAGTACGAATGTAAGTTGGCACCGTATCGCCAATGGTCACACTGTGACATCATTTTTGCACCTCCCAGGGAACCCTATGACGTCAGTCAAAAGGTTCGTACACCGAGGTAAACCCACTTTGACACCTTTACTTTCTGCTCATGCGTCTTAAGTGGGAACTGGCTTTTTTTTATCGTAACGTTTAGTGTTTATTATTAATTTTAATTCCGCGATCTCAGGGTTCTAAGTGCGCGACTAACTAGTCGCATATGCGACGAAAATTTACGAAATGCGACTAAATAAATGAAGTTACTCGCCTAAACATGATGATGTGCGACTGCAATGAGCTTACCGGTCATACCATATTCAATTGTGTGTCTGTGAACTTATACATTTCCATCTTCGCTGCTATTGCAGTAAGGAATAAAGTTATGTCTTTCAGTCAGATTTCTGTGTTTTTTTCCCTTCCGTTCTGTTTTTCTGCCCTTCAAATCAAAGGCAGTAATAAATTGTCAGGTTTACTGAATTAGAACATAAAATCGTTTACATTTTTCATTAACAGTAAACTAAAGCATCGAGGCTGCAGCTACAGTATACTTGCAAACTCGAGTTTTCCAGGTTTACACCAAAGAAAATTATTTGTGCGCCTAAATATTTTAGTTGTGCGCCTCAAATTTTAGCTGTGCGCCCAAAAAATCAAAGAAAGTCGCACATGCGCGCCTCGAAAAAATAGCGAACTAAGAAACCCTGGGCGATTGCTACGTTGTCTTCTGCATGAACATTTGGCTCTGACTGTTATAAATGCACCGATAGCGCTGCTCCGACAACAAAAAGCACAGAAAGGCAGATCTGAGAATCAGAACTCGCTAAATTTGGACCGGGCCACATGGTTCTAGATTTGTTCTGGAAGGTCGCCCTTGGAAGGGAAACGCTCCCAATTGATAACATTTTCGTTTAACAAAGCTTTAAAATAAGCACAACTCTGTGAGTTTTATTATATCTATAATGAACTGGAACATGTTTCCAAATATCTGGAACTATAAGCTTTCTCCTTAACATAAATTGGACTCAAACTTCCGTTAACATCGTGTATGGTCACAGCATAGCTAATAGAGCGAAATGGTTATGAAACTCGGCCAGTTTCTGTTATAGGTTTTTGTTCTCTCTTTCTCTTTTGTTCGTTGGCCTTGACGGCGCACAAAACACAAAAGGTATTGAAACGCATATGAACAACCAACCAGTAAGATATTAAGGGGTCACACATTCAACAATGCAATGTCGCTCGTTCAACCTATGACAAAGCAGCTTCCATTTGTATACTCGTCTCGAAGTTTGTTGAGCTCCACAACCAGTTAGTTCTATCAACTATGGTCACATGTATCTACTTGTCGTTTGGGTCTTGATACGTATAGGTCGTAATATTTACTTGTTTGTTTTGTTTAAAAAATTCTCGTGGTCTTATCTTTTTAATTTAATATTTTTACCGAGTTATAGTTCCTTCCAGGGAGATCTTGTACTTGCAGTCGAGAGAAGTCTTGGCCACGCCCTTTCGATCAATGTTTCGTCTTAACCTTCTCAGCCACAATCACGCCATATGACGTATTGCTGAATCCTCCTTAACTTTCTTTACAGTTTCTTTGTAAGCAGGTTGGGAGAATTTTATTTTTCATCTTAGATAAATTGCTGTGTACGATCAACTACTTTATTCTTGCTTCCAAACAACTTATTTTGTATGGATGTTGTAAGGAGAATTTACTCATTGATCAACTAGCTAGGGCTGAAAGGGTTTGAAACTTGAAGATAAGTGTATACTAGGAAATTTATAAAATATCAATATACACAGTGGCGGATACCAAATCTCGTCCCAAGGCTCTTCCTTGAGAAAGGCACCGGTTGGGTCTGGTCACGTGACAACCAGATTCTGGAGGCTAACAAATAAATAAACGTAACTCGTTCAAAGAGGAGCCAATCAGAGGAAAACGTTCAGAGAAGTGGACTGTCTTGCAGTCTAAGCCAAAACTCGACTATCCATACATCATGGTCACGTGTCCTTACCAACCTTATAACGACCGACTGTGAACTGAAACGCAACGAAATCATCACGCGATGATTTCGATTATCGTAGGCACGTCGTAACATGCACAACCCGTCAGATATCACATAACTATCAACCCTCGTAGCGACATCGTAAGGCAAGCATGGCCCTCTTACACGCTCAGTGAAGTCGCAGCGTAACATTAACAAACCAATGATGAACAAAGTATCATTGGGACACAGCTGTTTATCACGTGATCACCCGATTATCGTAGTCCTGTTGCATTGCGCATAGACTGGTATAAATTGTGATAAAGCGGGGACGACTCGGCGGTAAAAAGTCCCAGCACTCGTTCATAAGCGAGTAGACCCGCGCGGGACAGTTTTGCGGGCATGAAAGGATCGTGTGATCCCGTATTCTATCGAATACTTCATCGTCCGTATAGCCAAAGTGAGGCTGCGCGCCATAAGAAAATAACTCCCACAAGAGGACACCGAAGGACCAAATGTCCGTCTCTACGGTAAATTTACTAAGAACAACGCCCTCCGGTGGCATCCACCGTATAGGCATAGGGAGTTTGTTGTGTTCCCAATGATACTCGTGTGGATATGGGTGCCACGATAGGGGGATATCGGTGATCTTGACCGTTCTCCGCGAGCCCACCATACAGTTACGAGTCGCTAAATCCCCGTGGACATAAGAATTGTTTGTCAGATAATTCATGCCAGCCGCCACTTGAACTGCAATCGATATCAAGTCGCTGGGGCTGAGGCAGTCCGGCTTACAGCAATCGTCCGGGTCCTCCAAAGGCGAGTGCCGTAAGAGGTATCCGTGCAAGGTGCCACACTCGAGGAATTCATACACCACACTTGCCGGTGTTCCTTGCGTGCACATTCCAAGAATCTTTATTATGTTCGGGTGATCAAAACTCGACCACAACTCGGCTTGCTTTATGAACTCCTCGCGGTTGTTCAAGGAAGAATTCAACGTCGAGCGAGCAGATTTGATAATAACAACAGTTGGGTTGGTTCGCCGTCCCTCGTATTCAGTGGTGAGCTCACCGTGATAAACTTTACCAAACTGCCCTTCTCCCAAGCTCTCCCGAAAGATTATCTTGTCCCTCCGCAGCTCCTTCGTCTGTGAAGATAGAAACTTGTTAGTTCCTGTCCCGCTACATATCTTGAATTCTTTACTAGAAAGCTCTTAGCCTTTCAATAATAAAATGTAAACTAGAAGTTAGCAATGCTAATGGAAGTGCTACCATTTTTGCCAACTGAAGGTCACAAAATTAGGAAGTAAGATGTTTTCATCAGTATTATAACGGAAAACCGGTCATTCCACCCAGTACATTTGCTTAAATTTTTAGCAAGTTCAAAGGCTGACTTCTCGGTGTTGTTTCGACGATCCGCTCTGAGCCGTAGCCGTACCAGCTGCTCACAGTCTCGTTTTTCTACGTCAAACCGTACATTCACGACTTAGTTTAACATGAAGTCTAACATGTTGTGAATTGGGGGTATATTTTTGGGGGGTATATTTTAAAAGGCACTGAATCATTGGCACCTATATTATTATCATTACCGACGGTAATGCGAGGATAGCACAGTCGGTAAATCTCTGACTGCCAACCTGAAGGTCTCGGGTTCAATCCCCGGCCTGGTCGAAAGTTAAACTCTGGGCGACCTTCTTTTGCCACACCGTCCGTGGACAGGGACGTTAAGCCGTTGCTCTAGTCTCTCGAGGTTCTATCGAGGGGCTCAAAAAAACCCACATACTTCTCGCAGAATTGGGTGATCCCAGTGTTGTGGCCTGCACAGTACTGTAATGGCAGCCACTGGCGTCGGATTCATATTGTAAAGCGTTTTGAGACGTTACGTATAGAAGCACTGCGATTTGTTATTTAATTTAATATTAAAAGCTAGTGACGTCATCTTACCGTTGAGCGAGTAGCTGTCTTGACAATGACTGGGACGAGCGGCGTAGCGCTCTGATTGGCCTGATACATCATCTGTTTGTGGCACCTCAAGCAGATCAAAATGACGACAGAAGCCACTATTATGCCGAACACCAGGCACGGAATCACCGTATACAGGATACTGACCAACTTAATCACAGGCGGCTGATCTGTTGGGACAAACACGATGTTGGGTAATGCAATGGAAGGGTTGGACACCCGGGAGGGGGAGGGGGGGTACTTCAGGGTGAAAGTGGCAGGGATGACCGTCAGGAAGCTCGAATTTCTACCCTAAAAAATACCTAGTGGAAAAAAAAATTTCACCCTAAAAAATATCCCTCGCTTCTGGAATACCCTAAAAAATACCCGAGTTTATCTTCAGCGTACTGTTTTAGCTCAAATAACCCCTAAAAAATACCCGATTTTCATTCGAGTGCGATTTTCGCTCAAAAATACCCTAAAAATACCAGTTCGCCGATTTTATACCCTAAAAAATACGACGGTCATACCTACCAGCAAAATATAGGGAGTACCCCCCACGGGGTTGGACCCTGGCAGCTGGACGATTGTCCAGGTTGATGTAGCTCTGAAAAGGACTGTTGTTTCATGGTTGTATATGGGTTTTGATCAACAAAGGTTGATCTGGTATGTTTTTCGCCGTAGGGTTTGGTGTATGGCTGCCTTACGGCGAAAACATACCAATCAACCTTTGTTGATCAAAAACCCAAATTCAGCTTACTCGCAAACGCAGAACTAGTTTTCCAGTGTTGTTTGTTGTGACTGTCGTTTCAACAACCTGAGAGGAAGTCACCTTCAGAGACAATAGTTCGCCAGTTTCCTATCTAGTCGTAAATAGCCGTAAACAGTTTGCGGAAGGGTGCTTACAAGCCATACGCAAATCGTTTGCGTTAATGAGAATACATTTTATCATTTGTTCCAGGCATGTCTCGTCTATGTCTCCGACGATCGCAAACAAGCCGTAACTTTACAGCAGGTCTGCGACCGTTTTGGACGCAACAACGAGGGGTAGGTGGCACGGGAATGTAGCAAGGGGTTTGAGAACAATCGCAAATAGTTCGCAGTTTGTCGCAAACAGTTTGTAGATCATCGCAAACATCCCTCTGCAAAATGTTTGCGTCTGTTTGCATACAATCAAAGTTGCATGAAACCATGTTAATTTCTTTTTTCGTGGGCAAGAGCCGCACACCCAGCGACTTCAATCAAGTGTAAGTCAAACCGGCGCCTGTAAAATTACTTTACCGCCATCTTTGAATCCAAACTCGATGTCACGTGCTTCAAAACTGGTCTCTCATTGGTAGTTCGGATAATTTCAGTCGCAAGTTGTCACGCATTCACCTTAAAACTTCGACGAACCGCGACAACGTGTGAAAAATATAAAAAATGTTTGATTCATGCAGTTGTTTCTGCATGCACTCGAAACTTTGTCGCAGTCCTCTGGATCATAGTCCAGCTTCGTATTCGTAGTTGCCGCTGGTTACAATGACTACAGACTCGTTTACTCAGCGTTAGCCTCGCTTGGTGTTGAATATACATAAATACCAGCGAGAACGATTAGAAGTCCGAGCCTCCAGCAATACACAGAATTGTAAATGGCTCATTGGTATTTGTGAATATTTAACATCTAGTCGAGGCTAACGCTGAGTAAACGAGTCTGTAATCATTGTAATCAGCGGCAACTACGAATACGAAGCTGGGCTATTTTAAATCAAAGGTATGAAAGGTCTGCGGCGGCCTTTAGGACAAAATAAAAAGAACACCATGCTTACCGCAGGGTTCAATGTCGCAGTAATCATACAGTATCTTCTCGTCTGTCGTGTAACACCAGGGCCGCTTTTTTTTACCACCGGGATTGCGACAGAAGTTGTGGCCTCCCCGAAGCTCCGGAAACTTGGAAGGTGAAAACAAATGGAAATGCGGTTTGGTGTGGTTCCACGCTTGACAAGTATATCCCTTCTCGGTCACGCTCTTGTTTCCGCGGTACCCTTCTCCCGTACCATTGATACACTTGTCGGCTATAACAGGTGTACAATAAGACATGTTACCATTTTTTTCCACGATACGAAAATATAAAAACAACTTTGAGTTACAGAATTCGTCCAATCGTGCTTTTATTAATTTATACATGAGCCTATACACACCGGAGCATTAGGCTCTAAAGAGCTCAGACTAGTCTCTCGAGCGCCCCACCGGGAAGTCTGAAACTCAGGCTACAATATCTGCAGGGCGCTTGACGTTCATAACTGTTAAATCCCCCGACCTTTGAAGAATCTGTAGATTCTCACACCTCCAGATCCGTATTGACCATTCCCCGTTTTAGTAACGTCCAATCGGGTTTAAAAGATTATTACTTGTTTCACTTTTTATCCGTGGTTGCAATTTTAATATTTCTTTTTTTTCTATCTTGAATACATTTATTTCAATTCTGGTATTTCAAGTTTAGATTCAGTTTAGATTTAGCATTTCAATTAAATACATTTTCATTTATTGTAGAATAGACCACTTTTATAATACGCCCCAGTGGCCATGAACAAGTCGAGGCCAGTAGGGCCATAATACAGCAAATGTATGAGAACTTGGGACTTGACCTCGACTTGAAGTTATTGTTTATGGTCACTGGAGCAAATTGTGAAAGTCGTGAATATTCGTTGATGTTCTAGGCGTATAGACCATATTCATAAATGGCGGCCATTTTAATATCCTTTTGTCTCTATTCAAATTAGCCTCACATACCTCGTTCAGGTTAATGTATTCTTTTGATTTTTTGACTTAAGAACGAGGCTAGTGAGGCGAATTTAAATAAAAACAAGAGAATGCTAAAATAGCCGCCATTTATGAATGTGGTCTATAATAGACCAATTTCGATATTTTAAAATTCAACCAGAAACAAAAGACATCAACACGAGGCTCTGGGGAATAATCCATACAAACTCTATATTTTATTCCCCAGAGCTTCGTATTGATGTCTTTTATTTTAGGCTGAATTTTAATATATCGAAATTGGTCTATTCTTTCCTTAGACTTTGATTCTAAAATTGTTTTGCAACTATGACACTGTCTATTTTCTCTTAAAGATTTATCTAGTTTGGACAATATCAAACTAATTTGGTGGCTATGCAGCTCTTCTCGTTGCCATTCAATTACATTTCTTTTTGACAATGTTTTCAAGAAAATTTTTCCTTTTCCAAAACTGCAATTTAGCATGGTATTGAAGTCAGTGGTCTCGACGATCTAAGATTATTAACAGTTTTTTTACTGAAATAAGTTAAGAATCTTTTGACGTCATTGAGATATTCAAGATTGCGAATCTTCTTTGCGTGCGTTTCCATCGTTTTGAGCGCTTCTTTCATTTCTTGTCAGTATGCATACTAGGATAAGCCCCACTTCTAGTGAGTCGGTCATACACGCTATTATTGTTGTTTATGTTTTCGCTTATAGTAAGCTACACTAAGGACCTTTATTTTTTCATTTGAATCATACAACCTCAGTTTATATAACACAAGAAAGTATTGAACACCAGCAATGCAACTTGGGTACAACTGTGGCTTTAATAATTTAAATTTGATTACTTACCAATGCATTTGGTTTTGTTGTCGTTCACTCTAAAGCCAGACTGAATGCACTTGCACTCATAGCTTCCAGGTTCGTTTTCGCAGACAGCGCCCTTGATCGTCGAGCAGAGGATGGGGTCCTTTGTACATTCATCAATATCTTGGCGGGAACAAAAGAAACGCAAGCACAATTGGACTGGTTTGTCATAATTATAGTGTATAATCATGTTAAATTGAATGAGTTACACGAACAAGCTGAAAATGGTTGTAGGGAAGAACTGGAGGTTTTATGGATCTTCCTTAAAGATCCAGATAACTTTGCAAGACCATTCCACCGCTGTGAAAAACTAACTCAAAAAGTCAAACAAATCATATGATATTTACCAGTGCACGTTTTTCCATCTCCTTGAAATCCTGATTTGCAACTACAGTTGTAGGATCCGATTGAGTTTTCGCAATTGGCAAACGGTGAACATATCTTGAGATTGCATTCGTTGATATCTGCGAGTGTGGAGATAAAATGCATTGCTGTTAGCTAGTTTGCCTCAAACTTTTCCATCAAAATGGAGCAAAGAATCTTGCGATGCACGACATTGATATCGCCCACCGAGTTCCTAATCGACGTTTTAAGATTCCTAATCTGCAAATTTACTAGAAGGATTACAAGAGACATGGTTCTTCAAAACCCAAATTTTGCGAAAAACATCACGTCGCGTAACCTTGGATTAAGACCATGCAGATGCAACGACCAAGAAAGTGATGATTTATAAGCACAACTCCAAGGAAACAAAGAGCTAGAGCATGACAAGTACACGATAAACTCAAAGTAAGTAAACTTTTTTTCCACAATTTAAATAGCAGAATTATTGGATTTTTGAGAAATAGCTAAATTCCCAATACAATGTCTTATAATAGCATCCATTTTGCAATTAAGTTTCGCATTATAAGCGCATTATAAGTCTGAAACCTGTAACTTTAGTCAATTGTTTTCTACTCTCATTACAAAGTTGCGACGTTTGCCTACCATTAACAAAACTTTGCCACTTTAGTTGATAACATTTTTACCAACAATCCCGAAAAGCTTATTTATAGTGGAAATACAATATCGGATATAAGTGATCATTTTTCACAGTTTTGTATAATTTCTCCTACCAAAAAAAAATTTTAATCTCAAAAGAAAAGTTAGATATTACTCTAATTTACAGACTAATTTACTAAACGATCTTTCCGATGTAAATTTATTCTTGAATGGTGATACTGATCAAATGCTTAACAAATTCTACAGGAAGTTCAATAAAATTGTTTTAAATAGGCATGTTCCCCTTAAAAATTGCTTTAATCGAACTATAAAACGCCTCTCGAAACCATGGATAATTAAAGGCATTAGACAGTCAATCAAAACCAAAAATGAATTACTAGTATCGAAACAGAATTTTAAACATAACACGCCTTAGCAAAAAGCTATACTTCCACTCTTTTTCAGCGATAACACTAAAAATATAAAAAGACATGGCAAGGCATAAATCAAATCATCAATAATAGCAAGAAGATTAAGGAACCGCTTCTCACCCTTAAGATCCCTCATCAAATTCAGTCACTTGTGACAAAACAAAAATTCTTAGTATCTTCAATAAACACTTTCAGTCGGTTGGCCAAAAACGCGTGTCTCAAATACAAGACTCCAACAACTCTTTTACACATTATCTTGGGCATTTTGACAAAAAAAACATCGTTTTATTCTACGCCTCTTTCAGAACGGGAAATCGAATACGAAACAACGATGGCCCCTAATAACTAATAACTCTTGCGGCTTATACTCTTCCCCAGTTTTGCTCCTTAATGTGCAAAACACTTAATTATCAACACCTTTTTTCAAATATTTTGAAAACTTTCGGTTCAAAGTGGTAAAAACTCATCGAAATTATAACTGTCAGAGGTTATTCCTATTTTTAAATCAAAGGACGAATCAGACCATTGCAAGTAATTACAGACCCATTTCACTTTTATCAGTGTATATTCGCCTTATTATCAGGCTTTGTTGAGAAGCTTAGCATACTTGACAACGCACAATACGGCCTTAGAAGTAGTTCTTTAACTACCCACGCTATTCCAGATGTTCTCAAAACAATTCAAACCAACACAGCGCCATATTTATTGATTTGAAAAAGCATTCGATACGGTCAATCACGACGTTTTACTAAAAAAACTAATTTTTGTGGGACTAGGGCCGTATGTAACAGTTGAATTGAATTTTACCTCTCAAAGAGAACTCATGTGACAGTAATGAATGTCTATATTAGTGAAAAAGAGTACACTACCTACGGTGTTCCTCAAAGGTCTGTGCTTCTTTATGTTGTATATCACTGATATTCTTGAAGCATCTAACAAGTTTATTTTTTTTGCTGACGATACAAATTTCCTTTATGCGGATAAAAACTTTAAAGCCTCGAGAAAGGAACTGAGGGTTTATTTATCAAGTATTTTTATTGATTATGCATGACTTGTTAAACCAGTCATAGTTAGAATTCTGAGGGTTGATAACTAATAACAAACAACGTATTCTATCGGCCGGGAAAACTCCGAATTGATGAAAGTATGGTCTAAATTGCCTCAGAATGACCCAGAAGTTGAGGAAATTATCAAATATGGTGAGCTAGCTTTATTTATTTATTTATTTTTACTTATTCATTTATTTATTTATTTATTTATTTATTTATTTATTTATTTATTTATTTATTTATTTTTTACATAATATCTACGATATCGTGAGAGTCGTATACATTTCTAGTAAAAAGTCTTTAAACCTGACCCCAAAGCCCAGCAAAAAAAATAGCTAACAGCTTGGGCCGCCTGTGTTCTCACCTTGGCAGTCGTCGCTTAGTGCTGATCCCTTTGAACGAGCAAATCCGGTATGACATGGGCAGGTGTACGAACCGGCGTTATTCTGGCAGGTGGATTGTTTTCCACAGGCTCCTTTAGTGTTACACTCATTCACATCTGTGATTAGTTTAAAAGGTATCGTAAACAAATTTATTAGTAGTAGTTTAATGATGGTATTCTGACTGATTACTAAAAGCAACAGGAGAAGAATAGTTTTGAACGAACATCTTAAAACCTTTCTCTTTGGACTGGACTGTGACTAGAATAAATTAATATCATCTCTCTTAAAATAAAGATGGTTGCAACAATCGCTTAATTGCTTACCTTACTTAGCATCACGCATTTTGCCCGTTGAGTTCCATTGCTAGATAATCGTTTGCTAAAGAGGCCATTGTTTTTTTTTAAAAATTAAAGAAATTAAGCTTGTAAACAAAAAAACATACTTGCAAACTCTTTTTATAACATATAAATAGAAGTTTCTAGAGCCCAAAGTGAGTTTATGTATAGTTCTATTCTTTAAAATAAATGGACCCGATCTGCGACGCCGCGCTTGGCTACGCGTAGTAAACGCACACGCGTAGCTAGTCGTCAGTTGATAGTTTTTAAGCTTTGAAAAACATTTTGAGTTTCTGAGCTGGCAGTTTCAGTAAAAACCAATGTCAATTGAAGTTCTCAGTGGAACTCAACTTTGGTTTGCCCTCGAGAACCTGAAAAGTTTCTTTTGGTTTCAGTAACAAACAAATGTTCTAAGCACATTTTGTTTTCAAATTAACATGAAGCATTAAGGAAAGCCCTTATAAAGAAAATATGAAAAAATGTTCGTTTTCACAGAATAGGAAGCCTTGGAAATTTCTTTCAATCTAATATTTTGACAAACAGTAGCATATTTAACTATACTTTTTCGCACAGGCTGACCAATTGCAAAACTTTATTTATTTATCGTATTGCCATTTCCGGAAGGAAAAACTTAGGACGTCTCATGTTTGCTGTATCGATATATTTTGGCTATCTAAGTAAAAAACAATTACAATTTGCGAAAGGGGTTGTTACGCTCTGTGACAGCATTGAGAAATTTAAGATGTGCAACCACTTCTGTACGCAGCTTTCGATCAAGTGTTAGTTGTTAAGCACCCACCGAAATGTCATACTCTTAACTGAGTTCACTGTCCGTTTGTTTTCTTTATCTCCGTCACAAAATTCAATGGCGGATTAAGGGGAGGGGCAGGACGGGCCGTGGCACCCTTTTCTTCAAGAATTAACAAAAAATTTAAAAGAAAACTGTATAAGCTGGCTGAGCCTCACGTTTTTTAACACATAACAGGTGTTACAAAGTGCTACAACCAAGTTATCGAGAGTTTATCTGGATTTCATTTAAAGTTTTTACTTACCTATACACTGCTCCCCGTGGACTCCTTTGATGTTCTGAAACCCTGAATAACACTGACAGTGGTGCACTGTGGGTATTTTACTTGAGATGCAAGTCCCTGCATTCTTTCCACACACGTGACCAAACGTCTTGCAACCATTCATATCGACTGCACAATAATAAGGCAGCGAAAAAGTAAGTAGTCAATCAGGAGCAATGCCCTTACACGGAAAGTGAAAAAATCAAACTGCGGGGATCATTGTACTACAGTCGTGAAACAAGGGGTGGGTGAAGAAGATCTTCTGACATGGATGTAACACACTGGCTAAAGTTAAGACAGTATGGGTAATTTACCCATTTAGAAAAGGAGAGGTGATGCTATTTAGTTACAAGTCAGATTTAGATAGAATCTAACTGAAGTGTATCTATCTTTTTTATTATATCTTAGTATAACAAGATGTGGGGTTGTACGTGAATTGATTTTTTCTTACCAACTTTTTGCTGCGCGATGGGTTTCCTCAAATAGCGATTCACGTAAGACACATACAGGTCATTGGTCTTTGTGTATCCTTCGATTACTACTGGAGTAGAAAAGTTAAGCTCTGTCCAATATCCTGATAGCTCTCCCAATATCAACTCTCCTTCCTTCCCCCTATAGTTGACGTCGCCGTTCCCAAACATAATGCGGTGCTTTCCTGGCACATAGGCAGTGGTTACTTGGTATCTATTATATTCTTTCATTCCATATGTGTAATCAGCGTAGCGGATAATACTCCTGAAGTACTTATTCGGATCGTGCCAAGGATGCATAATATGCCCAAGCACGATATCTGAAAAACAAGGGAAAAAACGTTAGGTCGTTTCTTTTGAAAGATACATCAACTAAAATTACTAAAACTAAGTTCAATGCCATAAACAGAACCGCTGCATTATCATAACCATGTTATTACCACTACTATAATCATTACCATAACTATAACTTGACCATTAAAACTATCATTATTCTCACCAGTTATTAATAATTTTGCTACCATTAACATTACCATGCATGTACCAATAACACTAACACTAACACTGACACTACCTTTACCACTAACACCACAACTAACACTAACACTAACACTGACACTGACAATACCTTTACCACTAACACCACCA
>JAOBYE010146332.1:6924-18564 GCA_025403585.1 Parazoanthus swiftii | reverse complement strand
GTGCCCCCCCCCCCCAATAGTTGAGTATATTTTACAATTGTTCGAGAAAGACATGTCAAAAGCTAATAGACTTTGTTTTAAAAGAACAGGTTTTAAAAACGTAACAAAAAATTCTTAACATGGAACGATGTCGAAAAGCGTCGATTGCGTACCGCGTTAATCAGTTATTTATAAAGTTTTCATTTTTTATAGCATGTTCGACCAAGTACCGCGTAATCAGTTCTTTATAAAATTTTCAACTTCGTGTAAGAATGTTCGATTACGTCCCGCTTTATCAGTTCTCTATGAAGTTTTCAACTTTGTGTAAGAAAGCATACAGCATTATCAGTTCTTTATAGTTTTCAACTTTGTATAAGAATGTTCACGTAGAGCGTTCTCAGTTCTTTATAGAGTTTTCAACTTTGTGCATGCAAGTTCGACTTCGTATCGCGTTGTCAGTTCTTTAATAATTTTTCAACCTTGTGTAAGCATTTTACTAAATCCCGCACAGAAGTGTGTTTTGTAAATTTGTTCCTTTTACGCTTTTAAAACTGAAACTTCTGAATCCTTTGATTTCATTTTGCCTTTAAAATGGTTTTTGTCTTGCGATTTAAACGTTGTGATTTGACATTTAAAGATTAAGCGTTATCGTTAGAGGCAACTGCTAACAAACAAAACGAAAAATCTGAAGGGACGTTCTTGGTTTTGCAACTAATGAGGAGAAAAAGGGGGGGAGGGGCGTAATCCCCAGAGGGAGGCGAGCAAATTCCCTAGTGAATCCACCCGGGGGGGCAAATTTTGTTTTGGGGGGGGCAAAATCCCTGGGACACCGGTAGTATACCATCCGAGATGTGACATTGCCCACTTAGGACCAGAAATAATGATTAAAATCATTTCTATAGAGCAGTTTGGTAGCTCCCCATTCCACTTCTTGATTATCACCTCCAATTACGTGTGTTACTTTATCTTCAAGTAGAATGTTCTTAAAGCTTTTCTTGTAGTTGAAAGCTTTCCAGAAATGCTTTTGTGTGTTGCAACTTAGATGCACCTTTCAATGTTTAGACAAGGGGGGGGGGAGGGGAACTTACAAAAATTCGAGTCTTTGGAGAATGAGAATTCTCTTGGGGCTGCCCACAAACCTCTATAACACATGAAGTTAAAATCTTTTATGCTGTCAAAGCCCCCATCCAGGGAGCAGGCTTCAATGTCAATTCTTCTGGGGTTCCCTACCACCCCCCCCCCCCACCACTGTCAATAAACATCATTTGGTGAGGTGAGATGCATGCTTGTACCATATAGCACACTTTTGCCATCCCTGTGAGCTTTGATTGATTGAGGGACCACCTTGTACAGGTGGTTTTCATTCATTGGTGCAAAATATATTGATTTCACTCAGATCATTTCTTAAAAAGTCATTCACCTCGAAAGATCAATGTGAATCTGGCCTTAGTCACATAAATAAAAACTAGTTAAACTCATAGCAGTTGCAAAAAAAAAATAGAAATTTCTCAGTTCTTTAAAAATTGCCTAAAACCATCACTTATGTAGTTTTCAAATAGGTAAAACAAAGGCCTGCATTCAGACTTAGAAAACATTTTCTTGTGATTGTTAGATGTGTAGTGACAAAAAATATGTTAGCCTTCTTCTTTTTAAAATTACCCCTTTTAAAAGCATATCGTTACTCATAAATACTGGGCAACAAGTCACTTGGGAGATAGAAAAAGTAAAAAGGAAAACTTTTTTTGGTTTAACGCATAGTCTTAGATGCCATTTAAGTTTTATTCAGATGCAACCAAATGTTTTGACGTTGTGATGGATATCCTGGTTCCATGCATTCACACACCCTCCGTCTGTCAGCAGGTCTTTGAGAGAGCACTTTCTTACAAACATTTAGCATTGACTTTTCAACCGGATATGACAGGCCAACATCCTCTTTGGGATAAGTGTCAAGGAAATGCTCCAACATTTTGCAAGCCAAACCTTGATGTCGGGAGTTCTTTCTCACAAATATGGTATCTAAAACATTAATTTGCCATGTGTCTGGTAGGCACAAGTTAACAAGCTTTCCTTTTCTCTTAATGCTGTAAAAACCAACAGCTTTGCCTGCTTGCCACATAATGTTTGCTGTCTCATCATATGGATGAAATGAGAAAACAGGGTCACCAGCAGAATGTTCCTGGTATCTGAACACAATTCTGTTCAAAACTGATAATATAATGCGCTCGCCAAAAGTGCTAACTTTTATTGGTCCTTCCCTGTAGAAGACAAACAACAGAAATTTGTTAAGGAATTTAAATATAAAGTCAAAGAAAACATTCAAACATTGTCTCTTTTTTTGTGTCCAACTAATAACAAAACTCCAATGTGAGTTTTCAATTCTTTTTTCTTCATCATGTCAATGTAGATAAAATTGTAAACAATCTGCAGACTAAAAACATTAGTTAATTGGGCGAATTACTAATCAGTAGACAATGACGACATCTAACTTATTTTCCAAAAGCATTTCTTTAGGCATAATTTTATCAAAATTGTTATACCTCGAGATACAACAAGGGCAGAACAAGGGTTGGGGGAGGCACAGTGAGTAAAATTCGTAATTTTCTATTTTTCGGTACATGAATCTAACCAATATATTCCAAGACCCCGGATTGCAAGATTTTGGGTGGCTCTTAAGCATTTTTGAGTCTAACACCTTGTGAGATCGTGCGAGGTCAAAACAGCCTCCACGCTCCACCACTGCTCGTTCACACGAAGTGCGGCGACATGCGTTTGGTCAGACCCTTCTGTGCAACACACAAGCTTTAAGATCTGGTGATGTGAGTTGGACGAGTCCAGAAATACTGGTTGGTGAACTGTGTTAGGGGACCTTCCCTCCTGCGCCACAGTGACAACCCTGACATCTTTGTCACACACACAGCATTTCACAACACTTTCTGTGTTGGCCAGGTGTCCCTTTTCAAACTCCACGTCCTTGATATCAGTCTCCGATAAAATACTTTCTATGGGGAAAACCACTGTATTTTCTTCCCTGTTCTTAATAAACTCAGTCTCTTCCGCTTTACGGCGTCTCGAACATGTCGCCATTTTTTCAGCGTTGTTTATTTGGAGTCGTGAGGAGACTGGAACATAGTTTTTCGTTAGCCGAATATTTCCGAACAATGCCGAACTTTTTCGGATCTCATCCGAAAACAAACCGAACACTAACGACTTTGTCCGAATGACAACATTATGTGTTGCGGCGAAGCATTTGAAGAACGATGATAGATGATAAAAATGTATAAAACCCCGATATAGCATGGAAAATGTCAAACGAACTCCACATTCAGATCACGAACTTGAGTGTCTGGTAAAGAAGGCTGTGTATTTGAAAGTTGGGGAGTTGACTGCAGAATTCAAGTCGGGTTGCTCCGTGGTTGACGTCCATTTCCCTGGAAACAACACAGTGGAGGTGGATCAGGATAAGTCAGATTAATACGGTTTATAATTCCTTTGGCATTTCACATACATACGTCTGGCCAGCAGGGGGATGGGGTACTCAACCTAAATTTGGCTAGGGTGGGATCTGCCCAGATACTCACATTTATGAGATATATGATCTCGGAAATTATGATTTCACACATTCGTCGGCTGAAACAGATAATGTCCAGACCTGTACGGAATTTTGAACGTTTGCATTGCCGAATGAATGCTATTGTTTATGAACAGTTTTGCTGGTCATATTTAAAGTTGAGAAATTCAGGAATTAGCTCCCAGAACTTCATGATCAAGAAAGCATGAATAAGCACCGCCCGCGAATAAGCGCCGCACATGGGGTGGAAAAGTTAATATTAATAAGCGCTGCTCTCAAATAAGCGCCGCAGCTGCGGTGCGGCGCTTTTTTTAGTATTTTCATAAGATGATATTAAAAATACACTGTAGTTGCTGCAATGCGATTTCTAAGCCAGCAATAGTAAGCCAGAAATGGGAGTTCATTTTCATCAATAGTGACGTTTTTCAGTTCAAAGTGAGTATATTTCGACGCTCTTTGACTCAATTCTCTCTTCAAAATCTTCACATTTTTCAGTTCTTGCGTGAAGGCCAATACGAAAAGACCCACCTCCCTCTTTCTCTTCCCTGTAACAGTTGCAGTAATGAGATTGTCTTTGTTTGCTTTTAAGAAAAAGGTCAACAAATGTGATAGTTCAGCCTTTTAAATAAGTGCCACCTTCGAATAAGCACCACCCTCGAACAAACACTGCAATGGAGACACGAAAAAATTAATAAGTGGGTGAAATGCTGCGGCACTTATTAGAGTAAATACAGTACCCTGAAGGGTGGCAGCTAATAAAATTGTTAGGAGTACCCTGGATTCTGCCATCAGAATTTGGGACAGAACTGTTGGGGTAATCTGTTGTTTTTGGGTTATGCAGTGTAAATGTCTTTAACAGCACAAACATTGTAGGCTAAAATTGTATTAATTTTTGTTTTCTTTTTAGATTGGAGAAGTATCTTTCAAGAACAACTATACAGCATTCCTTACAGTCAAGGCAAAACTTGTTGGTTAGTAGTCTGGTTAGAAAAAATTAAAACCCTGGACCTAACTATGTCTTGAAATGATCTAAAATTAAAATTAAATTAAGTTATAGCTTCCAAACCCTCCTGTTCCTCAAGTACCACAGTCTTTGTGTTTTCTGTACGTTAAAAAATGGGATAAACAGTCTTTAGGTAACACATACAAAATTTTGAAATGGAGCGCAAAAGTTTGATTTCGCTTACATGCATGATCATTGTTACATGTGCATGAAACTGTAGCCTATAAACAAGTTTAATTACTGTCAGTAACAAAATTTTATTTTCAAAGACTTAATTGATATTAACCTTTGAATTGTGTTTTACTTACAGGTCGGTATTAATATAATAATTGATTATTTAATCCATTTTTTTTGTTTTAAAATGATATAATGCATGTACATGTTGTAATTAATGTATGTGTTGTCAGTAATACAGCCTGTACAGTTGTAGTCAAACCATCAATTTCAACAGACAGTAAAGAGGAAGAAGTTTGGAAGACATGTGTAAAGAGAATGCCATTGATGGCTGAGCCGCACTGTGAGATGGGCAGCCAGGACTACTTCACAGTGACTAGTGATCAGGTATCAACCTAAACATCCTTTGACAGCCATGCAGTTGTAAGCCTTGTTTGATCTGTCTGCACAGTATTGTCAGTGGGTGGGTGGGGAGATTGACTCCTCCCATATGCTGGCTTTCATGAATTACCCAGTGAGATTTGTTGGTAAATGTTTTCTGAAACATGAAAATAGTTTTATATGATTGGTGTGGGTATATCAACTGAGCCTTTTCAAAACTAACACACTTGAGAGCTTTAGAAACCTTCATAATGGGACACATTAACTGCGTCAGAGTTTACATACATGTACATACAAAACTTGTTTTTGCAGCATTTTTGAACACTTAAATAGAGGAAATGGTTACATGCATAATTACAGGCAGTAATAAAAGCAACTAACTAGAATATATGTTGTACCTTGTATGGTGTTGCAGATGGTGAACAAACCTGCAAGAGTGATGATGCTTCGGTTGATTCTACAGCAGCCCTCACCTCACTGGAAGAGCTTTGGTATTGAGGAGCTGAAGGTGATTCCTGGTAGCTCCTCAGCGCAAGTAGGTATAAGTACCCAATAGTCACACACATGTAGCATTATATTTTCCTGTTAAACTTTGCACCCTGTTTGATGCCTATTTAGTACTGTATGTTTATTTCTTTTGCCATGCGCCTGACATACTAGACAGTGATTCATAACCAGTCCTTGGAAAGGTGATTTTCAAACATTTTGTGGGATAAGTGTGAGCGTTTACTGCCTTTAAAACACCTCAGTTTTACTATTTTTGTTTTTTTCTTAACATGTCCTTTTTTGAAAAGAAAAAGTATGCTCAAAAAATTTACGTTTACCGGTACTTCATTTCAGGGGGTTTGACCAAACTACCCAAACCTAAATCTGCCCCAGCTCAATAATTATTTGGTATTTTGAAGTAAGTTGCTCGGATGGATTAATGTGGTTTCACTTTTTGGGTTCCAAATAATTATTAACAGTGATTACCATTGGGGTGGTTATCGAAGTAGTGTCACAAGGTCAAGATATGGCCCTGTTTTGGGTTTACTTATGGTAATAACCAATTTTAAAAATTGGGATCTTGGTCTTCAGTGTATAGGGGGGATGACTCAGTAAAGAAATACCCTTTACTCTTAAATTAAGACATAATTTATTTTTAACAGAAGTTTAATGTATCTCAATCACTAGTTTGGCTTATTTGAATGGTAGCAAATTGTAAATTGCCAATCAAATGAATTACTCAGTTTTTTTACATAAATTTCCATTTATTACTGATAAAGAGCACAGCTCCTTCTCCACTGTGGCTCACCCTGGAAGAACAGAAAGATGCTACACTATCAGCTGCCCCAGGTGGCAAGGTTTGTATTTATACATGTAATTATTTTATTGATAAACACTGGTTTACAAATTATGTAGTTTAAAAGGCCCACCTTGTTGAGACCAGCATTTTTTTGTTTTGCAATTCCCAGTAATTCTGTCACTCTTAGTTGTAGTTATTAGCTCAAGATGTCTCTGTTGCTGAGACCAGTAATGGTATTAAACACCCTGTAGTGCTGTCTCTTTCTATGCAGCTGTGACTTACGAACTCTAAGTACTGGTATCAAAACATCCAGTACGCTGTACATGCATTTTGGATGATTTATGTTCTTTACATGTAGGCCATGATATGACATAATTTTACTTGATCCAGTTGTTACTTTTGTATGTTGTTTTGTTCTTAGGTATGTTTTATGCTATATACAGAGCTTCAATTAAACCAGCCCAGCTGGACAAACTATACTGATTTTTGGTTAATAACTAAATTATTATGATATACTAAGTGGTTCTGTTGCTGTTGTGTCCCCACCAGGGTGCTCCCCATGTTGAGAGGGTGACGACTGATCTGCAGCAGCTCTGGGCAATGACTGAGGAACTAAAGGCAGTGGCACCAGACCTCACCATGGGAAGGTTTGATGTATGTATGAACTGTAGTGTCATAGTTTTTCTGCAACTTGGGTGATATGATAGTCTGACCTTATTTATGCATCAGCAAGGTTTGCTGAAATAAATTACTACACGTAAATCATATTTAAACGTGGTTCTCACATGTTGATCCACCAACATACCAGTAGTGACAAGTTGTGGAATAACCTCCTTCGAATTTATGTTATGAAAGAAAAACTAAATTACCGTACAGTATGTTGGAAAATATTTTGAGAAACTAGTCATTAAAACAATCAACTGCATGAAAGCATGGCAGAGCAATCGTGAAAGAAGTCTTATGACAAGATACCGGTATATGGAATATGTCACTGGCTTTATTAAGCGTCAAAGTGTTTAGCTGATTTGGGACACTTTACTTACCAACATTATATCAAAAAAACTCCTTCATCAACAATTTAAAAAAAGATTAGAAAAACTTATGTAGAAATTGTAAATGTAATTTAAAGGTTTAGGATTTGCTGCGAAGTATAATGCTCATATCAGTTTATCCTTGCAAATAATCTACAAATAAGAATAGGTAAATATTACCAATAATCATGATGAGCATATGTATTATGCGTATAGCTTTCTTAAATGGTTGAAGACTTGTTTTGGTGCGTTTCTCATTACTAAGTTTTCCCCAGAGGTAGTGACCAAAATACTTTTAAATACTGTTAAAACTAGGGATGGGAAAACACTACTGCGGACATTCTAAATGTATGTTGCCTACGTTTTTCATGAATATGCTAGGGTGCTTATGAGTTTCTAACCTAAAACATAGGTATTTTTATTGTAAACGTCTGTTTGCAATACTAGATAGACTTGCCTATCTTATTATCTCTTCGAATATCACTGTCTTATTGTTGTATACCACACGCAGTGCCAGCTCTTGTACTTTTTCTAGTTTTCTGGCGTGTAACGCTTTGCAATTCCTGACCAATACTAAATATAAACAGTTAAGTGGACGTTACATACATGTGTTTCAATGTGTTTACATTGAGAACAGGAAAAGCGTTAAAACTTCTTAAACTTTTTTCTGGGGTCTGGGCTTACAACTTGTGATAAAATTACAATTATTACAATTATTAATAAATCCTATGTTAAGTACGGAAGTTAGCACTACAATGTATTAAACGATAAATATGATTTAATAGTTTGATGGGCTACTTACAACCAATCTATTATTTAAAATTTAAGAGCTATAAATTTACAAATTAAAAACGGGATCATGCTTGAGGAAAAAAAAACTTTTCTGAAATCGTGTGCAGAGATTTTAACCGCAATTAAAATTGATATGAAAAGGAGATTACCAGCTCACCAACCGAGGGATTGGGACCGACATCACTGAGCCAGTTGTGCGTACATTCCAAAATCAATAACCTGCGACAGAGGGTAGCGTCGGACTGGGCGCTTAACCCGTTTAGTAAAACTTTCCCGACTAATACTGTCCTTTGCGCTTAGTAGCCATAGCACAATACTATGGTCACCAGATCCAAGTGGGGCTAGAATGCACGGTTTAGCGTGTAGAGTGTGCATGTTAGTAATGATGAGATGTAATGTGGCTGAGCCCCTGGTAAGGAGACGGACAGCTTGCTTTAAATCGTGACCAGAAAGGAGATTGGGGGCGTCAAAATTATTGAAATCCCCGAGAATAGCGAGGCCACCGAGCAAGGAAAAGCTGGGAAGGTTCGACCGCTTGGGACGATTGTTATTTCCATTGCACTATTTATAATCAGTGGAGCGTTTCACCCTTGTTTTGTTTGTGTGGTGGGCGGAGTGTGAATGCTGCTCATGATTTGTTTGCGTTCGTTTTTGTTCGTTGTTGCACTCTCTGACTTGCATATCTTGAGCTTGTTGGCAGAACTTCAGCGAGGTTTTAAAGTTTAATAAAAGTGTTTCTTCAACTGGTTATAGGTCTTGAGCTGATAATACTGTAACAGCAGTTGAGTAGGCAGTCTTACTCATATGTGTGAGTGATGCAGGCTTTGAAGAATGAAATCGTAAAATGCGATTTCAATTTCTGGGTCAAGGCAGGATAGTAACGTTCATGCTGGCAGTCGTTGATTTAGCTGGAAAAGTTGCGCGGAGGAGTATCTAATTCTCGGTTTCGTGGCGGTACGAGGTTGGACGGACAGGAAATAAAAGTCGAGTCCACAAAACTTGTCCGTGGGAGGTAAAGCAATCGAATTTCTACCATGTTGACTCTACTGAATTACTGGACGTTTAAAAGATCGATTAGCCAGCGTAGCTTGGCGTTCTGGTTGGCGAGGAAGAGCGAAAAAGCGAAGCGCCGAAGAAAAACCAGAGCTCCAACGCTACGCTGGCTAAAGATTGATAGGTTTTCTTTGGCTTGGATAAGGCTTTCAGATGGGCATCATTAACATACAGAGTACCGTTGTACCCTACTCGGTGGTTTGTAAGACAACAAATATGAGTTCAAATAGGCAAGACGGAGAGCTCGACAGCGACAAGTCCGAACGCCATTAGAGTCCAGACCCAGGATATTTCAGTTGCACACGAGAAGTTTCAAAACTTTGACTAGAAGTTCAGCCATCTGCTATAACTGTCCGAAACTGTCTCTAAAACGCGCGCATGTCCGCAGACTCGCAAGTTAAATCACCAGTTTATACAGGCTGTGCTAGTATTCGGGTCCTAGCATGTTATCAGGTCTCTGTGAGTACGGTCTTAAAATCACTTCCGTTTAACGCAAACAACTAACAGTGCAATGAAGGGGGATAAACATGACTAACAGTTTTTGTTCAATCGGTAGGTTGAAGGCTGCTATGACATCAATTTGCTGTCATATACCTGAGATGACAAGAACCTACTTGCAACAAGAGCTACAAGCTTAGAAGGGTCAAATTTGCTGTTCAGTACAGCTCTGCATAATTGTTTAGTTATTTGTACATATATTTATTCAAGATCTACACTGTAAATGTGTAGCTGAAATAAACTTGAAAATTCCTGTTGCCAGCTCCGTCTTTTTAAACTAAGTTTCTATCTTTTTTAAGTATTAAAGGGAAATAACGATTTTCTATAGGCAAAACATAAAGCTGCCATGCACACGTTTGTAGTTGGTCGTGGCCGCCGATCTGTATGAATTGTTTCGATGGTTTGTAATCATAATTACACTATAACTTTACACGTTTAAAAACTCAGTTTAGATGACTGTTTCAATTTGATGTTGTTGTTGTTGTTGTTATTAAATCATTAATACTGTTTATATTGTAAAGTAATATCAAGTAAGTATGAAGCTAAACTAAAAGGAATACTTGCAGTTGATTTGCTAAATAGCCACTGTCGATTTTCTCTCTGATCCAAGATTTGTTCCCCTTCCTCTCAAATTCAACCATACACGTAATTTGGAAAAAGCCTCTATTTTGTGGTTTTCGTTTACAAAATAAAAGAACCAGCCGACCGCGTGCATTAAAACAAGAACAGAATTGCAACTATGTTCAGAGTTTATTATAATTGAATATCGTCGAACTGCATGGTAATGAATTATTTTGTCATGTTACTGATGTCTCAGTAACTTTTATTTGGCGCTTTAGGTCACATTGCTGAACAGCTACAACATATCTTGCCGATATATCTTTAGGTCTACCATCTGCGATATTGTTATCATTTCCGAATAATTAATTGTTTCTTAGTCTATATAAAAATTAGTTTCGAGGCTCTACTGACACTGTAGTGCCACCAAGCCGCATCTTGCTGTCCTGAAATAAAAACTGTTAAGATCCGCGCGCTTAATTCACAAGAGTGGTTAAAATCCTACAAATTTCTATTAGGGAGAAAAAGCACCACGTACAAGTTAAACGGCAAACGCCAAGAATAGAAACAAAATAAGAAATTTTTCACAGTGACTGTAACATTCTCTGTCTTCCCAAGGATCGAAAGCGTGAAAATTCGAAACATATGGACTGTTATGCAGTCCAGTACACTGGAAAATGTAGTCGCGAGATCATTATGTTTGAGTTTTACGTTTACGTGGTGCTTGAACTGCCCATTATATTTAACCGGCCAACGGTCAGAGAAGTTAACCCATCGTTAGTACAGAACAGCTTTCGAGCAACCGAAACCAGGCTTCATGTGCAGCAAAACAAGTTTCAACTGTATTCGAAAGAGTGTCTGGCACCCTTTGTGCACGACTTTAGTTCTTCGTGGTTGAATACTTTCGGCAGAAGGAGATCGAGGTAGGTGGCAAACCGGCGAGAGTATTGGTTATTCTGATGGTAACTTGGGGTTCACGTTGAGTTAGTTTTTCTGTTATCAGATGAAACCACGACATACATGTAAAACAAAGAATGCCACAGTCCGGATCTGGAAACTTGTGGCCAGCACCATACAACGTTCGTCTGCAAAGACAGGAAGTCTGGGTTGTGGTGACTGGTATTTTGCACGTAGGATCTTATTTCCAGCAAATCCTCCAACTTGTGATGTGGTGTCCGATACTTGACACGTAGGATCCAATTTTCAGCATATCCTCCAGCTTTTGTTGTGTTGTCTGATATTTGACACGTAGGATCCAATTTCCAGCACACCCTCCAGCTTTTGGTGTGTTGTCCGATACTTGACACGTAGGATCCAA
>JAOBYE010146221.1:0-10989 GCA_025403585.1 Parazoanthus swiftii | reverse complement strand
TATTTTAGGTCCTTGAAAGTATATTGCAAATTGCCTGATATTAATTTTGTTCGGCAAGAAAATGTGTAAACGAAATCAGATTTTCTTGTATTACATGAATGCATCTGTCTTCTACAGTAATAAAAAACAAATCATTGCAAACAAAAACATGAACTTTCCCAGTGTAACAGCATTAGGTACAGCAATGTATACACGCAAAAGACAAAAAATGGTTACCAGGCCTTATGCTGTACAACAAGGGACACAGCACAACAAGGATCACCTAGGAATTCTAACATTGCTCTATTGCACAATAGCATAGTGGCTGCTGCTGCCTCACAGCAGTGGCCATGAAAATTATTGTTGAACCATAAAATGAATAAACTACATGTACTTCTGGCTCATTCCACCTTTACAGACATTACATTCAGAGAGCATTTTTCAAATCCTGATGACTGCCCTACAAATATTATGCACATTGTTATGTACTTTATGCCTTCAATATTACTCTCTTGAATACCAAAACAAAATAGGCAGTGTACTCAATTACTGTAGCTGCAAGTTCTTTGCATTTGAAATCCTGTTATGGACATTACAGCTAAAACAACCACTTATTTTTTCCCAGTCTTTCAAAGCTCTTTTTCTGTGAATTGTGAAAATTGTGAAAATAACTCTTACAGTTGTATAACCTATTAAAAAGGTATACATGTAAGTTATAGTTGTTAAATACCATGATAATAAATTTCATCAAAATTGATTTTGCAGCTTTGTGTTTCCAAAAGTGTAAGCATTACAGACATTAATTACACAAAATGTTACGGACCTTACACTCTGTGAAATTTCACAGTAAAAATGTTGCATCAAAGTTATATTTCTTACAAATTTTGCATTTTTCTCACTTTGTTTGTGTTCTCCAATAAAATTTTGGCCATGGAAAACTTTGGAGAGAGAAGAGGGGGGGGGGGGGGTCAGTAACAACCCACCTCTCCTGAGAGGGAAGGAGTAAGTAAAAACAGATATGTGTTTAACTTTAATATTGTTTTTCAGTTTGTACTATATTGCCCATGTCCCTAAGATACTGCAAATCAAAACATGTAATAATAGAACTTAGGTATGTTGGTATTGAGAAAAATTAGATATGCTGTCTCCTGGCTTCAAAATTGTCCTTAAAGGCTCTCATTTGCCCACAATTTTCTAGCCATGGGCCTGTATAACTCAATTTACAGTATGCCATGGAAGTAGTTTATTCACAACAACTGGCAACAACAAAAAACTAGTGACAATATTGATCATGATCAACATCCAGTCTCCATCTTTGATTTTTTCAGCAATACATGTACATGTACAGTACTATACATGTATATTTGGTCCTTGAAAGTCCTTGAATTTTATTTTTTTGTTTTCAAAGACTTGAAAACCCTTGAATTTTGACTCGGCTCCTTTAAAACTACTGAAATGTCCTTTAAAACAACTATAAGAGAGTCAAAGTTGAAGTTTTCTTATGTTTTTGCTGTTGAAAGTGTTTGTTTCTAGCACAAATCGCAAAAACAAGTTTTTCTTTAAAAGCCTGCATCCAATTATTGATGCATTAAAAATAACATACTTGGAGTCACACTCATATGATGTTTCCAAATTTTTGTCATTAGAATAGAAATGTGGAGAAACATTACTTGAAAGAGGAAACCTTTACTTCACTGAGAGTGATCTACGATCACATAAGGGCAGTTGGTAGTCTTGCAAAAAAATTAATGCCAAATTTGACAAGGCATTACTTTATTCTGCATCCAGTGCAAGAAGCAAATATTGTGTGCATCTGGATGACCAGAAACACCAACAGCAAACTGATGTGCAATCAGCAGAACTGTAGAATGGCTGCAAGAACTGAAGAAGAGAGAAACCTATAAGTTTGCTTACTTTCTCTAACAATTTAAGGAAAACTGTAACGGCAAATTCAGTTGTTTTAAGCCAGCTTGAACAAGAGCATAAAGACAAAATGATAGCTGTTAAGAGTAAATAACATGTTTTTAGCCCTCACTTGCAACACTGTAGGTTGTTGTAATTGTAGTTTAAAACTTGTTTCATGAGTATTAATGGTAGCCGTTTGTCTGATAATTGCTGTAATTATGGTAATTTACAGAACTGAATTCATTTTATGGAATGTGCCTTCTCTTACACAAAATTAACAATGCATAATTTATTCAGTATCAGATTGTTGCAAAAGTGAATCACTTAATAATGTGTTTCTTAGAAGGACACAATTGTGTTTTTAGCTGTTGCTGGTGGATTGTTTTCTAACACGGAAGGGGAATGTTTTGTCATTTCTATTAGCTCCTATTTAATGCAGAAGGTCCTTGAATTTGAGTACCAGAGTCCTTGAAAATGATCTTGAAAGTCCTTGAATTGGGTTCCAGAAAAAGTGCAAGAACCCTAATTTTATTACATGTACACATTATGGCACTTTGCACTGAAGTGGTTAACATCACCAGTACTGGGTGTACATGTACATTTATAATAATTATATAAATTACAAAGTTGGTGCAGGCCAATAACATTTTGCACTCCCCCCTCCTGCACCATACTAGTGTCAAAGACTTAAGTTCAGAAAAGAACTGCCAAACAAGGAAAGCTTTCTAATCACATTAGATCTTTGTACAGGCAAATACAATGGCAAACAAACAAGAATGTGTCTTTTTTTAAAAAAACTAAAAACCACTGTAAAATCTTGATTACATGTCAAATAGGTATTTATTGTATATCATCTTTTACCTTGGTATACTGGAACTTACATGTATTTGTTTCACATTTGCTTATAATTTCATTCTTTGCATATTTCTATATAAATTGAGTGTTTTCATATGATTATAGTACATGTATTTCCTTCATTCAGGCTGCAAGATGTGCGCATTACAATATTATTTATACATGTACACTGAATATGCAGGCTGAAATGAACAATAATACTCCTTAATTGTTAAAAGTCAAGTTATTGCAGATCTAATTTCACATTGGATTTTTTGTCATAAGTCTGTGTGATTTCTCTCACTGAGCAGCTTGGGAACTCAGTACCAGTGAAAATTTTGGTGAAAGACACAAGCTTTTAACCTGTACTGTATATCATCACATATTTACTGTATGTGTTCATACATGTCAACATTCTAGGTATCAATCAGTAAAATTATGCACAGGTCTATTGGTTTTGATTTCAGGAACTGCTATCAAGAAACCATGTGTCTCGTGGTTTAACTGCTCAGATGCAAGACAGTGGATATGCTTGTGAAAATAGTATTGAAAATGATCTCTCAGTTGGAATAGAAACCATTGAAGGGAACAATATAAGAGATGAAATGGCTTGTGATGAAAGAGATCACAGAAACAAAGAAAGTGGCTTATGTGGTTGTGAGAAGATGATGCAAGACAAAAATGTGAATGGTAGCAGCTGCAGTAATTACAAAGACATGGTATGTGTAGCCAATGCAACCATGCAACAGCAAAGTCAAACAAGTGACCTAGTAAAACCTGAGGAAGACAAGTGGAAAATCCAAGAGGTTGAACAAGATGCAAACAGCTCTTCAAGTGATGAGGCAATATTTTCACGAAAACAAAGACATAAAAAGGTTTGTTTGTTGTATAAAAGTTCTCTTTTTAGCCCCAGCCCCTGAGCCTCTTGGGTGTATATTCAAATCAGAACCTAAAAAACAGACCTCAATCCCCAAAAGAAACTCAGACCTTGTACATGTAGATGTATTGAAAACTCAGACACCGAAAAAATTTCATTACCATAATTATTTCTTGGCATATACTGTAAGTCATTAGTTGTGTATAAGTTGAACCTTTTTTGAAGGCAAGATTAACATTTTTTTAACTTCCAGTGTATAATTCAACCCTTATTAACATACATTGCAAGTTGTTGCAATTCAGAAATTGGGTACACCAGTTGTTTCTTTGCCAGGTTTTTTTGCATGTACAGTAGTTTTATGAGGTTCCTTGTCATGGTACATGTATAGTTCCATCCCTGAACAAACGAATGAATGAATGACAACTTTAATACTTAAACATAGTAATTCCTTCAATTAATTAACATTGTTTTTCAAGGAGCAAGAAACCTTTTTCAATGTTTATGCCATAAGCCAAAAAGCTTGTACTGATATTAGGAATTTTTTTCATCAAGTTTAAAAGGCCCAAATATCATGTTTATTACAGACTTACATGTATATAAGTGTTGTAAGACTTACCGGTAATTAATGTAGTTTTTTATGAAATCTTTGTAATTCTGAGTTTCTATATATTTGTTCTGCCTTTTGTTAATATTTTGATTTAATTTAAATTAAAAAAAAGAAAAGTACCTGTATATACTGGTATATACATATTAGTTTACATGTCATACTGTAAGTGAGTGGCAAATATACAGAAGGTGATTAAAGATCAAACTAAGCACTAGAGGATTTCAAATGCTTTTAAGAGACTGTTAACTATTAAATATTCTTAATGTCAGAGGGCAAACTATTCCATAACTTGGCTCCACTGAAGGAAAGGCTATGCTTTAGAAATCCAGTATGAGGTGGAAGGAGCTCCAAACTTACGGCAAAAGAGAACAGTTCATAATATTACGAAGCTCCTTAGATATTACAAAAATATCCTTTAATGAAGTACAATGTAAGGAGCAATGCCCTTCACTATGTTGTACTTTAATGTACTTTCTTGTTTGTTTCTTCTTATTTCAAGTTTATCCCAGTCAAGTTCATATAAAATCTTGTACAACCTCACTTCATGTGGGCAGTTACAGTACATGTATGTTATAATCCATTTACCGTTCTTCTTAACCCACTAAGATATGTTCTTTCCTAGCTTGGGACCGAAATGTTTCTTTCCAAAATTGATGGGCACACTTGTTCTTTGGTAGAGGCTTGTAAGACTGCTCATGCTTCTTCTCCAATCCCAGATAGATACATTTCTCACTGACATCAGACTTGCAATCAGTGACGGTGTTGTTACATGTAGATTTCTCAATAATTGAATGAATGAATGAATGATAATTTATTCGTATCTCAACATAATATTTACATTAATTAGAGTAGAATACAGGCTGGTCTGGAAATAGTTAATGTAACTAGTCTAGCCAGATAGCATCTGTTGACCATAATTCTTGGTTAACTTGTACAAATTTGGTTTAAAGCTTGCAGTACACTGTAATATATTATTCACTTTGCTTTGATGTTACTACCACAATTGATAGCAACTTAAGTGTGAGCTGTTTTCATTTTCAGCACTTTTTTTAGAACTAGTCTTTTAAGTGTTTATTAAAAGCTGTGTAACGTACATTTCAGTCTCTATAGTGTTATTCTGTCTTTGTCTTTCAATGAGTTTTAAATGTAGCCAAGTTGAGTTTGTAACTCAAATTTAAAACAATTCGAAATCGAACTGCGTTTTTGAGATGTCACGGATTATCCTTACATAGGATCCACTTGTTCTTCTGTATGTTTTCTTGAGTGCAATGTGTAAATAGGATTTTACAGGAGACATTGCATTGTGTATTTGTTCCACAGTGTTATAGATATGTGGTCTGTAGTTTATAATAATAATAAGCTTTTTGTCAACTTTGCAGTCTGTGGAAACTGAATAATGTTGATTTACATACAATAAAATGTTTGCACAATAGAATTAAAATTTTATATATAGTTACAATTTACAAACTATAACTAAAGAGAAAAAAAACTAAGTATAAAAAGAATGGATCAACTACGGTATATACAAAAAAATGAAATAGATAAAAAATACTAAAGGGAACTATTAATTAAAAAATGCCTTATGGCAGATGGCAAAAAACTGTTTTCATATCTTGAGGTCCTGTATTAAGGTAGGGAGAGGGTGTTTTGTTTACGGAGATTGTATTTGGTAACTTTGTATTTCGGGAAAAGGCAGTTGAGTTTATGAGTAGGTAGGGACATTCTGGAGAACATTCAATTACACAGAATAAATCTGCATTCAGACAGGGTAAGTAAGTCAGCTTTTTCTCTAGCAGCTTTGTAGTTGATGTCGGGTAAGATGATATTTTTCTCTCCGTTGAATCACTTTGATTTGGTCGGACATGTATTTCGAAAGGGGATTATGCCACACCTCACAAGCTTATTCCAGTATGGGTCTTATGCAGGTCCGATAGACAGATACAAGTGCAGTTTCGTGGATTTCATACAGTATTCAGTTTTCGATATCTCAATACACAGTAATTTAAGTTTTCCAACTTGCTATTTACTCCGGATTGTGAATTGCTATATTTGGTATGTACACGTGGTTTGTCGGTTACGTTATTTGACATGTACATATGTATTTGACAAATGTGTCACATATTAAAATTTAGTTCTGCTCTGGGATTGGTTGTGTTGAGTTGTGTTTTTGAGCTCTGCTCCTCTTTTATGTTTGTTTTATTTTAACTCACTCTCACAACCAAAACAGTAGTTTCACAAAAACTACGACTATAAAAGAACCTCAACCACCCGGCCGGTCACATAAATAAGCCCCAACTTTCTTAAAAGCCCCCCTCCCCTTCCATGGGACAAAAATTTGACTAATTTCCTGGGGGCTTCCAGTATCAAAGTGATTACAGTTGTAATCTTTATTTTGCAAAAACCTGCTCTGTTTCTTTCAACTAATTTAATTATTCTGTCAAGGGTTGTAGCAGCTCATGATCAATTAATTATAAATACTATTCAGTCATTATAGCCACCTCAATCAGCCTTCAAATAATTAAAAGCATACATTCAAGTCATGTGCATTTAGGTCAGTGTTTCTTGTCAAGTTTGAACAAATCCTGGACATACATATTCAGGATAATATGAGAAAGAACAACCAGTAAGTTGCTTGTACAATGTATGATATGGTAGACCTGTTTGATAAAATTACTGTCTTACATGTACTTAATTATCATTTAAACTAGCTATCATTGTTTCACCAATACCGGTACTGTCAATTTGTGGGTTCACTGTTGTAGCATTTTTTTGCTTCTAGAGTAGGTTTAAACTATAACCTGATCTTTGTTATTTTACACTTTTAGGCTGTTCTGCTCGATGATGACATATTTGATGATGAAATGGATGATTTGGAAGATGACAACAAAAGAGTTGATGGAGCTGGCAGCAAAAGCAATACCAACTACAAACCGGATGATAATTTAATAAAATGTGATGCCCCTCTTGAAACTGAGGTTGTTAAAAATAGCAATAATGACTCTAAAGTATTAAAACGTAATTTAGGGCAAAATGATGATAAAAGCGAGATGGCTGGCAGTTTAGATAGCAAGATCAATCATGACATGTATGATGACCTTTTTGATGCTGAAATGGATGATGATGATAGTGACAATGCAAAAACCAAGGAGAACTCTGGGATAAAAGAGAATGATATTGATAACGAAAATGACAACATTCCAAATGATGTTGCTGATAGTGAGGGAGGGCCAGGTCATGGCGAAGATGTTGATAGTACATGCATAACAGCTGACAGTGATGTGTTTGGAGATGGATCTGAAGATGAATTTGGAAGAAAGAGAAAGAAACATGAAGACAAAAAGGAAAAGGTAAGTTGTGATAAAGTACATGTACATTGTGCGGTACTGTACATACCGGTATGTATACATGCCATGGTGTCATACAGTGTACTATGATCCTAGGGTCACAACTCACGAGTGACCGGAGTTTTTTGTTATAGTATAATAGGATGCCAAGTCACAGTGGATCAGTCTACAGTACTAATCATTCTGTTGCTTTGACTTGTGTTGCAGGATACAATTAGACCTACTACCATGGGTCATTGTATTTTATACTTAATTGCTCTATTATAGACTTGCTCGTTACATGTATTTATTTATTTATTTATCTACCTATTTATTATCTATTTTTATATAAAAGGTTTAGTTCAGCATGGTCTACTGTGACTTAACTTTTTGAGTTGATGGTATAATTGATTGTTACTATACTTCTACCGAGCAAATTGTACCGGTTGATACACAACATTTCACAAATTATTTTTGTCAAAAGCAACTTTGACAATGCAGTGATTGTAAAAATCAATAAAGTTAGTTTTGAAATGTAGTATCATTGACTGGGTACTAGTGTGGCTGCAATGCCTTTTGGAATAGCTACACGTAGTGATTAGCGTGTACTTTGCCAAAACGACTGACATTGTTGTCCATAGCTGTTACAGTATTTTTTTAACTATTTAAGGAAAGGAGCAAATCTGTTTTTAGTGAAAATCAGCAATTACAATTGCAGTCACAAATAACCAAGCACAACCAACTCATTCACAAACGAATACTTGATTCCCAAAGGACGACTTCACGGCATGAATACATTTTATTGCAAATGCATTTATTGTCAGATAATTAATTTTGATAAAACAACCTTTTTGAAGTGCGGCATTTAACACAACATTTTTGTAGACTTGCTATAACAATACAACAGTCCTGAAAAAAGAATTTTACAACAAATGTTTCCTCCAGAAATACCTTGTGCAAAAACTTTGATCTGAAAAGGGGGGTGGGCACTTACTTGGTCAAATACGGTATGTGAAATATAAGTGCAGACTTTTACTTTTTCTTAATAGAACAACAGTAACGAAAATACCGGTAGCTGTTGTTCATATCAATTTGTTAACTTGCAAGAAGCTTAAAAATCCTTAATGTTAAGTCTGTTTGGTTGAATTTATTGTTATGGTACAGTAGTTAAAAAGAGGGATGGATTTATTGATATTTCTGCAAAACAGAAAAAACATGTACTGTACTGTAAAAAATCTATGCAATTTTTATACAGTGGCCATTTCTGTCAGTTCCTTTTTCATATTTTCTTGAAAACTTGTAATTTGAAATTAAACCCCATTTCCCTTTTTTAGAAATATTACATCAGAAAGAGATATTTATAAAATTGACAGGTTTTACATTTTCTTTTTTTTTAAAGAAAAAAAACATTAGTTTGTCCCCTAAAATACTTGCATAATTATGTTTCCACTGAGACCCGGTAATAGATTGGAAAACTAGAACAGCTTTTTTGGCAAAACAACCCAAGTTTGAGTTCATTTGGGGAATGTGTCAACTCGCAACAGAAATCATATTTCTTTAGGTATGGGCACATTTTCTCAAATTTTCTGCCACACTCTGATAGGTTTTAATTTTTAAATTACTGGAATCTGGTAAGGTTAAGTGCATGCTTGCGTTAGTTTTCAAGTAAATAAATACTTGAAAGCGTTTTAACAAATGTTTTTCCAAACTATTAACAGACTGAAATAACAGTTTTGCTAGTTACATAGAGCCGGCAGAACTCCTTTCCATGTAAATATAGATCATCTACAGCAATAAGTCTAGTTGCACTATTTTTTTCATTTTTTCTCCTTTTTTAAGTCCAAGAAGGGAAGAGAAAATGTTTTAACTTCAGCAGAGATGTACATGTACGCCTTTCTTGTCGTTTTGGAACGACATTCTTTGATAGTCAAAAATAGTGTCATTTGGTAATGTTTGGGTGAACATTTAACTCGGAATGAACAATGTGTATACATGTACAGTAGGCTTTATAATGCATGTCAACTACAGCATTGCATGAAACTTGAGAAACCATGAGAACTTTGAGTTTTTTTGAAGGGTGATCTCAAATAATTACTTAAGCTGTTTACTTAACTTTTTCATTTCTGATTCAAATATTTAAGACATTATATACAGTAATTGAATGAAAATGAGTTATTTGATCATAATCAGCTTACTGGAAAGCCAAACAGAATGAGGAAAGCAGATGTCAAGCAGTTACACAGTGAAAGCCAAAGGATTGTAAGAGGTAATGTGAATGGTGGAAACTTTGTCATTCTGTCCAATGAGAAGAAAAGTGGCCAACCATGATTGTTTGGTTAAGCTGGCCAGGCTTGGCCCTGTTCAGCCAGCACCAGCCACAACAACCTGCAGGCCAAAGATTATATTTTTGCTTGATTGAGGCTGACTGTCCACAGTACAAAGTGGTCATATTTTAGCTGAGAAAGCCAGTCATTTGTCTGCCGCCTTTGGTTGGTGTGTTCTCAGGAGTCATGTCATGGTTAGCCATGTTCAGGTTTTGGATAGTTCGCAACATTGTGGGCAGCCGGTAATGGTTGGCTGGCCAATGGTGGCAGAATACATGTATGAAAAAATCTTATTGGACAGACTGGCAAACCATGGCATGGTACGTGATGTACACGTAACCTTCCTCCTCTGCGTAAGCTAATATCAGCTTTCTGTTGTTTTTCATACCGACTACATAGTTGTTTTATGGTCCAATTATCTGGTTAGTTGGGGGCCAGCCGGTTGATTTGTGGGGCAAGTACTTAAAAATTCGTACACACTGATAAAAAAATGAAAACAAAAACGGATTACGTGAAGAAAATGCAAAACAATAAACTAAGTTTGCAACCAGTACCGTAATCACATTAAAATAACTTTGCAAGTGAATCATTCTTTTGCTCTGCAATCCACACAACAGTTGGTAAAATGGTTTTTGACCTACAGTAAATTTTCGCCTTGTTAAAGAACTTGTGAAAAAGCGAAAACCTTGAACTGTTAATGTGCATGTACCTGCATTATTAATATTTGCGTTGTATCGCCTTCTAATTCTCAGAATCCACCGTGAGGTTGCCTTATCACATGCCCACAGTGAAACCTATTACACATTTTTTGGCAAGAGTACCACAAATTCCAGTCAACAAGAAAAACAGGTATATGTTTGTGTGTATTATCCATTTATCTGTGCAGGTGTGTTGTCCTTGTTGTTTTATATGTTGAGAATCTACATTTTGTAAAAGTACGAGGGGAACTGGCAAGAACTACAAGACGCCATGTGCTCAGACGAGATCAATCACGCAAACGCGTCACTAATGTATGCAAAATACAAACCTCTTCCCTTTGGGTAAAGGTTACATATGAAATCAGTGTGGGAAGGTTAGTTTTGCCTTTCGGTGGCTTTCCACGCATCAGATCGGAAGTTGTTTACACAGCAGCCGTTCTTT
>JAOBYE010146110.1:0-18564 GCA_025403585.1 Parazoanthus swiftii | reverse complement strand
CATCACCATCACCATCACCATCACCATCACCATCACCATCACCATCACCATCACCATCACCATCACCATCACCATCATCATCATTTTTACTACTACTATACCACCAGCAATACAGTTGTCCAGCAGTTAATATGCAGCATGTCTGACAATTGTGACTGAAAAATCATATTAGGTTGAACTCCAGCCTAATCACTGTGTCAAGTCCTGCAAGACACTACTGGACTTACACCAAGAGTCGACTGGTAGTGAAGGGTGGGTTTGGGGTCAGGTTTAGATGGAATGTGTAACAATAATATTAACAGAGCCAATGCCAACACGTCATCCTGGCTACTACTTACATCATCACTACTGAATTCAAATCCTGACGGAAACTCCACTGTCGGCAGGTAAAAATGACAAAACCCAAGCACTCGCTCGCCCAGCCCACCAAGGTCGAGGTAAGCCTGATTAAACTGTTCCTTCATTGCGTCGTCAAGCTTCTGCTCTTCTCCTTTGATCATGATGGTGGAGCAGCGGTCCAGGATTCGCTCAGGAGCACCTTTCATGACCAACAGATATCGTGGATCATCTTTGTCTTCTGTTTCGTGGATGGACACCTGGTACTTGTTTGTCGAGTTGAAAGGTATTTCACAAATCTTAGGATTATTTTGTCGCATGTCCATCACACTTCCAACAGTCAGCTCAATGCATTTCAGAAGAGCCGACTCTGATGCATCACCACTTGTTTCTCTAAAAGCAAAACAACAAATAAATTATGATTAAACTTAAACTGCCACAAAATCAGATTCTCCAACTTTTTTTTGATTTTGAGAAGGAAAAGTACAACAGACATATACACCAGCCTGCAAATAGTAGAAGTCAATCTAGCCAGACTGGTGTTTAATATTATATATAATTATGTATAATTATACTTGTTTAATATACTGAGTTACACAGTTCAATGTCGGACAACACTGAACTCACCTTTTGGTAATGGGGACATCGTCTTGGCCAGCTCTGAACTCAGCTCTGTTACACAGTCCAGCGATTTGTGCCAAGGCTTTCCAAGTGGGAGACGACTAATAAGAAGATGACAGACACATGTTGTTTACTATATTTATCCCAGGCTATAAGTACATAATATCTAAATTCAATGACTTTTTCATGATTTTGTGTGACACTACTTTAGAAAATCCATGATCCAATTTATATAGCTGTTTGCCACGAGTTGACAACATTAACTTTTTATCCCTCACGTGACTTTCAACAACCTAGCTATGATTTCCAGGACTTTTAGACCTGGAGTTTGAATTGTTATAGTTCTATGACTTTCTAGGCTTCCCATGGCCTGTAGGAGCTCTGTCAAAATTTGGGACAGTGGCAACACTAGGTCGCTCATTACATGTAGAATTAACGGGAGTCAGGATGGCCAAGTGGTTAGCACTTGAGCCTCCCACTTCTGTGGACCCGGGATCAAACCTTGGGCTTTGCATGTGGGTTGAGATTTGTCTTTCTCCTTCTGACTCTGAGGGTTTTTCTCCAGGTTCTGCAGTTTTCCTCCCTTCACAAAATCAATTTTCATATGCCAAGATCTGTGCCACTGAGCAGCCACTGGCTTGGGAGAATGGGCAACCACTGCCAGTGCAATGATGTTAAACTAAGTGTAGTTTTGTAGATATAAAATTAAGGAATGCCCTTTTCTACTCTAACAACTGGGAAATGCATCTTCAACAGTTTAAACCAATCCAAGTACAAAAAAGTTTTACCTTCTCTTGCACACCGCCTGACTGGTCCTCTGTTGTATCAGCTTCAACAATATGCGCATCATACCACATGTGGGCTGCAAGGGAACATTTTATTATTATAAATATAACACAAAGTTGTATACAGGTCAACACGTTCATGTAACACCTACCATATAGTATACATATAATAAATAATACCATGTATAATATACAATCTGCCTGACTCAACAATCTGGAATTCATTTGTTAAGAAGAGACAACAAAACCAAAACAAAGTTTTCATAACTAAACTGGACCTACCAACTGTCATTCTGTTTTGAGTGAGTGTTCCAGTCTTATCTGAACAGATTGTGGATGTACTTCCCAGAGTTTCTACGGCTTCCAAGTTCTTTACCAGACAGTTCTTTGATGCCATTCTCTTGGCCGTTAATGTTAGGCACACCTAAACCACAGTTAAAATAACAAAATTGCTTCAAGCTGTTTATGCTGCTGTACTACTCTTTGAACTCATAATAACTGGTCAGATTTCAATAACTATAAGAAAAGTAATGTTTACAGTAAGAAATAACAACAACATTTATTGACTGTCTTAATAATTATAAATAGCTGTCCAATGGGCTTATTTTATTTTACAGCAAAAGGGCGGGTTTATAATTGTATACATGTAAGATGGCAGTTATATCTAATTTGGGGATGAACTCATTTTACGACTCATATAATTATACTTCTTATTAGCCGAGTGCGAGGTCTGTATGGCAAGTTATGGACCGAGTTTTTTCCTTCCTTTTATGGTCCAAGCAGGAAGCGTGCTGGCCATGAAAACAAGAAAGTAAAAATCAAGAATCCATAATTTGCCGTAAGGACAGAGCAAACAAGGCTAATAAGATGTTTATTATATGGCTTTCATGATAATTTGAAGCAGGTGAGGCCGCTCCAGAACTAGAGGTCTGTACAGCTACTTGCGGACCTGAAATTGACAATCAAAGCGCATGAAATCAGTCGGTCATATAATAAATTAGAGTATGTCAGTTTAGGTGAGGTTTTGGTTAACTTGCACTTTACTATACAAATCTTGGCTTACCGTAACTGTAGCTAGAAGGCCCTCGGGAACATTGGCTACAATGATACCAATTAGGAAGACAACAGCCGGGAGCCAACCGTACCCTTGTATGAACGCAATGATGAAGAACGTTACACCAAGGAAAACTGCAACACTAGTAATGATGTGGATGAAATGTTCTATTTCAATAGCGATTGGTGTCTTGCCACTACCCAGTCCACTGGCCAAGTTAGCAATACGTCCCATCACAGTGTCATCACCAGTTTGGACAACAATTCCAACAGCAGTTCCCTCTACAGCATAGGTCGAGAAAAAAGCCAGATTCTTGGTCTCTATGGGATTGTCATGAGTGCACTCGGGATTTCGACTCTGGGGTTCTGACTCGCCAGTAAGGGAAGAATTGTCGACCTATAAGATTTATTGGCTACCAGTCAGTATGTCTATTGTATTTTCTTTCATGTTTCAATTTGCAGTTTTGTTTTACCGTACGGTATAAGCTGCAACTGTATTTTAAGGTATTGCACTTGTAAATAAACAAGAGGCTATATAAACAGCCTAACTGGGGCCAAGCCCTATGCTTGAAAGTAACTAGTTTAAAATGGACTGAAACAGTGTATGCCTCGATTTCACTGGTTCACTGGTTCACAACATGAACTACGGCAACATGAACTAGGTGACATAGAACAGATGCTGGTTTTAAAAAGAAAATGGCTGACAGATTTCTTATGTATCATTATATGCTATAATGCTTGTGGTTTCTACTAAAATTAATATGATATTGTTCCATTTTTTGTCAAACTTTCTTGAGATTGTTTCACATTTGGGGAGGTTGCATTATCATTTGCTCAGTAGTGGAGTGCGCGAGCAGATTTTAGGGGGTTCTCAGGCAGCAGCTAACTATGAGGATTGTCTGGATCTATGTCCAGATTTTTGGAGAATGCCTGCTTATTGTAAGTGGTGCCGGCAGTTTTGCTACAAGGAATTAATTAGGTATCACAATGAATAAAGTTAAAAATGGATTGTTTGGTGCATTATGGGAGCTTTTTTTTTGAAATGGTAAGTATTGTTTTAATTTTATTGATAAATGTTTGCACTTGCTTGTGGAAGTATTCACCAGGGTGATGAAATGTTTTAGCCAAATTGTGACGTAGACATTGCAGTTTATAAGTCCCTGCCTGCAGCCATGCCTATTGAATAATGGATATCTGGAATGATCGGCCAAATTCTGGTGCAAGGAGATCAGATGTACTGGTGTATTGCACTGAAAATCGGACAATTATCCAATGTACAAACACAGTTGACAAAAAAATCTTGCCAGCACTTCCCTAACCATGTCAGTTCGTACTTGTTACAAAATACTACTCTAAACTGTTTGGTTTGCCTGATCAGCAAAACCAGAAAATTCCTTTGATGGCTAGATCTTAAACTTGAATTGTTTTATAGTCAAACACTTAAAAACACTTGTTATATCAAACACTTGTTTAATATCCTATATCTACATGTAGAATGTAACAATATTATTCTTCGAATGAGTAAGACTACATATATTCCAAAAGGCTAATAATATTAATACAATTATTATTATATTTTTTTTGGAGAGGGGAGGAGGAGAGGGTTCTGGGATTTAATCCCCCCGTGCTTATTTTAGGAATTTAAAATATATCTTCAATTTTGCATGCAGCTAAAGGCCCCCCCCCCTTTAATAATGCAATGTTATCGGCTGTAGAAGCTAGGCTTCTGACAGTTGATACATAGTCCTCAATTAATATTTTTTATCTGAAAATTCCTAGCAGTCCTGGTTTTGGGTTAAATTAAACTCTGAAAGTTTATTAACTAAAGCCAAATTTTACCTTAAATCCTCTTGATTCAATAACTCTGATATCTGCAGCAATTCTGTCACCAAACTTGATAAACATCAAGTCTCCAACAACAACCTTCTCAGCATCTACAATAATCTTTTCACCATCTCTCATTACGTGAGCTTCCTGAAAAGACAAAGACCATTCAGTAACAAATTAAGAGAACTGAAAACTGTTCATTATTTTCAATTATCGTGAGTAAAGCAAGTTATAGGCATGAAAACAAACTATATGGCTTTGTATATTTCCAGTTACCGGTATAAGACCAACTGCAACCCTGGTTTCAGGCTGCTAAGCCTATACAAGATTTTTTTTTTAATAAGTTCATATAATGCTTTCAAGGAATTTTGGCAAAAATTACTAGTGCAAATCTTGTTTATACATTGTAGTTTGCAAGAGAAAGCTACCAATTGGTCACACCAGATCACAACAAATCTGCAAAATTAAACTAACATTTGAATGTTTTGTGGATCCTAAAGATTAAAAGGAACCTCACATGAAAATTAAAATGAGAATTAACTAATATTATAAATTTCTTACTGTACCTGTGGGATCATGTTTTTGAAGCTTTCCATGATCCTAGAGCTTTTGGCTTCCTGAAAAAAAAACCCAAATTATTCAACACAAGAAAATAAATATAAGTGGTCCCCCATGTACAGTATGAGCAAACAGTTTCTCTCACAGAATCAAAAGTAGTCTTGTAGTATTAAGAATGTCCACTCACATTAACCCTGGCTTCTTTTCTAACCTGCAAGTTTATCAATATCAAACCTATCTTCTCCTTAATAATTAAAGCACCCTAATACAATTTTGTACAATAAACTGATTTGTCTTAACAATAGGGGAATTGATCATCGGCCCCTCGATATAAATTGATCATCCAGTCATACATGGTTCAAACTGAAATGGTTGATCACAGTAGTCCACAAGTGTATGTTTTAAGCTGTGTCGTAAACATTTTTGTAATATGAAACTTACAGTAAACTTGAGGTTAGAGGATAAGATAGAGGTACGATTTGCAAATACTGCATTTGCACATTGCTTTTAAATGTTTTTCCTTGAAGTTTATTTATTTGTAGAGCCTTGAAAATAAATGCAAAATCTTGCTTCAATTGCAAAAAAGGGTTTTAGTTTATTTTTAGTTTCTTTTTCCTCGACAAATATATTTTAATGTGGTAGTGGCCGACACGAAAGCTTTAGTTACTTTGGCCATATTTACACACAAAAAATTTATTCTAGCTGTTATTTAACCATACCATTTATATTTTTTTCTCTTCAAATTTTATGTTATTTTCTCTACTATATCTGTAAAAGGAATTTGTGCAAATAAAGAATTGAAGTGTCAAAGTTGGGCTAGTAAATCCTGTTCACTTCTACTAAAATTTCTGTTTTCACAATCCCAGAGGCAATTGATGCAGGTTTGGAGAGGGCAAACAAAACTACCCACCTGGTAGTAAGAGAAAATGCCCGTCACAATCACCACTGCTGCAAGCACAATTCCCAGGTATAACTGAAATGGAAAAACAAACAGTCAGAATTTTCAACAGCAAGTTAGATAGGCGAATTATTTTTCTACTTATGGTTCTAACCCAGTAAAAATCCATTAACCCACAGTTGGACTGGACAGGTCACCTAACTCCAAGAAAACAAAATCTTTATTTTTTAAAAGAAAAATATTAGAAAGTTATTTATATGTTACAGAAATTAATCAATGCTGGCTCAATCCTCTGACGAAACCAGGATACTGTGACTTAGATCTGTACCCCCCAAATCCATTATCCAATCTCTTTGATCATCTATTAGAGGGATCGCATTAACGCAAAAATCGTGCATTTTTACGCAAAGTGTTTCCCAAAAAATGCATTTTGTAATTTGGAATGCGTCCCTTGCACGCAAACATCAAATCAGCTCAAAGCTCTATCTTTATAATGGGACCCCTTAACAAACCTTTGGGACCCCAAAAAAGCAGCATCAAGGAGTCCCGGGACTCACATCAAAATTTTCTAGCGCAATCCCTGTATTACTGTATATGATGGCCATTCCTCTTCTGTAGAAACCAGGAATCTTCTGCTCCCTCTCCTCGCCAAAATATTTCTTGAAACCCCTCTCCTTACATGTAGCCAGCCAATGTTATTATACTGTATTATAATGGCTCCTCCATAGAAAACCAGGATATCTAGATTTAGTTGTAACTTGGATATCTCCCTCTCGATATCCATTATCCAATCCCCCCAGACATACATTATCTGACAATGGCTCCTCCTCGGTAGAAACCTGGATACCGTAGGCCAAGAAACACAGAACTGAACCAACCCACAACAGCATGGCAAAGCCGCCAAACAAGTTTTTGGCAAATTTGATCCATTCTGGTGTGGTTGGGGGAGGAGTAAGAGCATTTGGACCATCGCGCTTCAGAATTTCTGCTGCCTTCTCTGTACTCAGACCCTGTGAAATTATGAGAATAAAAAAGGCTCAGAGACTCTTCCACAATCATGGGAGACACTTAACAGAAGAAAACAGTTCACAATTACAAATTCACTGAGCCAGTCAAAGAAAGGTTTTGTTATCTGGATAGCTACTATTGATGCTATGTGGTGAAAACCGCAAGCCTTGGCCAGTTAGACTCGCATGTTTGACCTTAAAACTTGCATCCAACTCACATTCTGTTTGGCTACCCACTTGCATTGACTTGTGATAAGTTTGACGCACAGTAATGTGTGATCAAAGGATGAAGAACTTACAAGTGATGTTGTGCAACTAAACTTGAGTTTGTTGAAAGTCAATGCGAGTGAGTACAAAGTAGTGGTCTAATGAAGTGCAAAACAAAAGCAAGTTCAAAACATGAACTGAAATCTCCATTCAGTTTTAGCTTTACACATAAATTTACCAGTAAGTCGCAGATTCTGCCAATTTCTTCATCCATGATTCAAGAATTGCCTTCCTCTAAATTTACTTGTGGGTTTTCATACCCAAGCAGAAGTGAGTAGTCTTATTAATCTAATGGGTTTGTGTACATTTCTAGTTTCTACCTTTCACGCAGATCGTCATTATTAATACCTATTAATACTGATGATGATCCAAGGTTTTATACAAAGAAAATCATATTCATGGATCTATTTTTCTGAATTTACAAAACTAAGTGCCCTGGTTCATATTAAAAGACTATCTAACATGTAAATGCTTAATGTAGTTCTAACTTAGAACTACATTCTAAAACAAAAACATGTTTTGACAACTTGAAGTTTAAACAGAATTCTTGGTTTCTTCTGATTATTCTATAATCAAGTTATTTCCCTGTAGAGTGTACAAACGATTTTGCTTTGTAGTTTTGTATTTCTTGGTAATTTTTACGTGAGACAAGCAGAGGCCAGAACTCGGCCGAAGACAAGTTCTTTTATTTATTAATCAAATAGTTTTTCACACACATATATCAACTTTGCATACATTTTACAGTTTTTACTTATTGTCTGGATCAGCAGTAAGAAAAAAAAAGTGATACAGATCTGGGGTTTATGATATCCAAAAAAATCTCCGGATTTCTCTGGACACTAAAGATTGCAAGTAAAGATTATCTGTAAATAATGAAGGTGACTGGATCGACGTTTCCGAACGAAAGTGAACTAGAAAACGTGCTTCTGCAATTAAGAAATCACAAAGTCAAGTTAAAACATTCTGTTGTGCAAGAGAACCATTTTACTCTAGATAACAACACTGTGTTTTCTTCCGACGAATCCACAGAACTCGGAAAACAGAGAAGAGCAAACCGACTTCCGTTGGGGGTGTTGTGGGGGCGTGATTATTAACTCTTAGCGAAATCCCCCGAGACCAGAGCTGCAGGCTGTGGATTTTATTTTGCTGGGAGAAAAGATCTGTAACCTCTTCATATTCTCACAAATTATTAAAGAAATCTGAATTGGGTTTGTCTGCAACTGAGAGTGGTCAAATAAGTGCCGAAATTCAGTCAACAGAACAAAGCTTGGCGAAACAGACCACGCGTCAGAGCAGTACACATTGTACGAGATATCTAACATCAACAGTCCCCGCATTTTCGGGTTTTTAAATCGTATCTTAACAGCAAATATTTCTTTCGAAACGAGTTAATGTGCGGGTTGTAGGTGGAACAGTTTTGCCTTGGCTGCAAAGCCGCAATCCTGCAATCATTACATTTTTAATTTAACATAAAGATTCGTGTATTTGCATATTCAAATCGTTTGCACCTGAATGCACAATATCTACTAGCTAGGAAGCGATTCCTTGCGCAATTTATGTCAGAATATATCAGATTACATCAACCAAATCGATTGAACTGGAATATCAGCACTTCTGAAAACAATTTCTTTTAATAAAGATTTAGAAATCAGTTGTTTTGAAGCCTTACTTTTTCTGTATCTGCACCCAGTCTATCACAGAGTTCTCCCATAGGAATTCTATGCCAGTCCTGGGAAGAACGAAAACATGTTAGTTCTTAAAATCATAAGCAGCGGAAATGAAGCTCCAGGTAGAACCTACTCACCACATCGAGTTCCTGTTTCAATGATTCTAACTTCTTTTTTTTATCAGCTTTTTTGTCTTTCCGACTCTTCTTCACTTTCCCGGACTTCGCGCCCTTTACATCCGATCGTTCTTCATCGGTCAACATTGGAGTCGTCGCTACTCGGTAGCTATCACTCCGGCCATACTGAAAACAACATAACAGGAAATTAGAAAGCTTTAAAAACAAAGTAACATAAACTCACAGCGAACAGATCAAGCCAGAAACCTCATCTAGTTCTTGTTCAGTCGCCATTTTGAAGCTATATGTTACCGCAGAACGCTGTACCCGGCGCACCACACGTGGCCCAAAACGAGGTGGAAAAACAGTACCTGTCAATCAAACCATTCACGTGAAACGAATCGCGGGAAACCACATTGAAACGGATAGACGCTGTAGTCTCCCCAGGGGAATTTTGTTGACAATCAGAAGTTTGAGACATAATATGGACTGATAATAAGCCTTGAGAGCCCGGTGAGGCGGCAGTTGAATTATAGGGCTACTAGAACAACAAAGTAAGACATTTATTTTAATTTATGTTATTAAAACAATGCTTTTCGTTGCGTCGGTACAGCTAGCTTGCCACGGAATATTATCAAAAGCGACAAGTAATTGAAGCAACGAGTTCTTGTCCCACTCCCCGATAGATGTTTCAGTTTAGTCCCCCTGCTGAAAGAGCGTTTTACAAACTTCACACTTGTTAAATGGTTCTAAACGTTGCCGCTGGGCAAATTCTTCACAAAGAATAACTTCGCTTTGGTTGACTTGAAACAAGTCATTCCAATCACCATGGGTGACCAAATACCTTATAGTCAGTAAGCTGTATATCAATTATTGCAAAAAACGATTTGTCAAAGGTCCTGTTTCTACTCTAAAATATAACTGAAAACATCAACCAGAAGGTTTACAGCAATTAAAAAAAGGAAAATATTATCCATCTTAGTCTAACTGAGTATAGCTGAGCTGTTGTGACTTGTACTCTGCTCCTGTTTTTGTTTTGACTCGACTTTGACTTTGTACCTCGTAACGAGTTAGTGGTCAAATCAGGTGATATTGTGCTCATAATTATTTATTGGACGTTTTCAATATTATGATAAATCACTCTGTGATAATTGCAAGTCATTATCCTAACTGTTTATAGCAAGCGCGTCGCATTTCTCCGCTTTGCGAAATCCACAGAAGTTGTTTAGATTCTTTCTCTGCAGTGCAGCCTGTGGGTCTCATTACTTTCCCTCCGTTTGGTTGTCAACCCAACAAAATTCTATGCACAGAACTTTCACCGAAACGGAACATTCTAAAACATTCTTTGAAAATGTCATTTTCATTTTTTCAAAACGTTAAGGTCATGTGAAAGTTTTTTTTGGAGTGGATACACAGTAGTCCGCTGTCTTCTCTGGCCATGTCTTGGCAGGATAAAGTCATGTGATACTGAGCAGTTCTTGTCCATGGAGAAAAATATTTTTTATTCAAATTAAAACGTTTTCGTGTCCAGTGCACAATGCATTCAAATGGAAGACAACCAGGCGTTGTGCGTATTTTTAGCTTTGTGTTAATGCTTTCAAGATAATAATAGTATCTCGATAGAGACTGTTGTTTCAATGAATCAATGAGTCATGAATTTAAATTCCAAAATATTCAGATGCATGACCCCATATGACCAGTGTTACAAAACACAACTATCGGTGACATTTAAAACTCTTAAAAACACGAACAGTTTCCAAGGACCTAACACTTATCCTAGTCCTTCCCGTAGACCTAAAAAGTCGATGAGCCAAAAATCATGTTCTAAATTGTGGAGCTAAAATCCAATTCCAAACTTTATCCTAAAATCACAAACTTAACAAATAACCCTTGAAAGGCCAAAATTTAATAACTAACCAATCAGCCCAGGGGAGGGGGGTGGGGGAATCAATCGCAACCCCAACCCCAGCCCCCTTGAATTAGTAATCACCTTAATTTAAAGAGAGTAGTCTTTTTCGTGTAAGAACTACCATCTAAGGAAATCTTTTTTTAAAAAAGATAGAATTTTTTAAAATCATTTCAAATAAAAGCTGGTTAATTGGTGTGTAAGCAGCTTTGAGTTAGCTATTTGCTTTCCATAACAACATTCAAATTGTATTTGCACAACATGTCCGCCAACTTGGCCGCCGTGTTGGTTTTTCTAGAAAACTATTTTTAGCAAGATTGCAGCAAACCTCTTTAGCCTTCATCGACAACAGGTATTTACAGACGTAACTAGGAAATAATCAAGAAAAAGTGGAAAAGAAGAAAATACAACAACTCAATGAAATTCAAACTTATTTTTGCATACAGTTACTAACGTAACATATAAATTACAAATGATGACGGACATGACGTCGTTCAGTTAGCGTTAAAAAATGTGTTAATAATTGGACTGTGGGTATTGACGTGTCACTTTATAATTAATTGTTTCAAAGCTTCAAGTTTAAGGTCAGAAAAACCTATCGGCTCATTTAAATATGACAGTCTTTTCCCCCATAAGATTGGGACTATTACACTTATTACACATCATAACAAAGCGCATGAGAAATTCAAACCGCGATATTCAAATAAAAGGCATTAGGTTTGGAACATTTGTGGGGATTATTCCTTATTTTATTCATCTTTTTAAAAAACAGGAACAACTTAAAGAAAAAATAGAGGATGAATTTGCTTTAGACTTAAAAGCAGTGATCTCCAACAAAAATACCTGGTTCACATATAATACATTTGACGTAAGTAAGTAAGTAAAGAGATAAAAAACAAGATATATAAATATACAAGTAATCAAATATAATTAGATAGAAACAGAAATGTGTATATGAATAAATATATAAATAAATACATACATACATAAAGCATGAAACGCATCGAGGAAGACGGATTGTTATAAAGCTGATGGGCCGACCTGATTTGATTTTGACTTAGGGGCACAGGCTTTGGGAGGGAGGGAGGGGAGGGGGGGGCGTGAAAGAATGATTTGCTTGGTGACTATTTTTTCAGCCAAACCTTCATTCTTCGCCAGAATGAAACGATTATGAACTTTCTCAGCCTTTTACAAATTATTCCACCCATTTTAATTTCTACCCACCTCATCCGGTTCCCCGTCCACTTGATACTGGTTCTGCAGGAACAAGCCCCCGAGCTCGTGTTTGTTTTGCATCGCTGCTGACGCTGCAAAAAAGGTTACCGGTTACAACGTCTGATAACGAAAGACAAACTACCGTTCCGTTAATGCCCGTACGTTTTGACGAAACACCGCTGTACGGTTGGTCTGAGGATAGCTTGGTTTAGTTTAATTGTGTGTCTAGTTATCGTCTTTATCCAATAACGACTTGCTCGAGTGAGAGACAACTAGTCGGACAGCAAAAAGATGCTTGAAACATGCATAGCTCGTTTAATCACAAAGATCAACAGATGCTTACGTTTTCGATCATTAGCAGTTTCCGGCTTTTTAGTGGCTAAATGTGAATAGCTTTTTAGAAATATCCGCGAGCCCTCTTGTCTTTTTCGCCAAACCCAGTAGTTTAACTTTGCGTAATTACTGAGTTTGGTTTATACATTAAAATATTTTAGATCAATATCTTTTAAAAAATCTCTAGAGCTAAAAGAGAAAGTTCGATAGCAGTTGCTTATCAGTGCGCGGGGTCAGCGGTTGAGGCCTTCTTTTTGATAGACAAAACAGTCCATGCGCACGGCACTTTAAAATATTGCCTAACACCGCAAGGTTAAGTGCCAACCAAATCAGTCAAAGCGTAAAAAGGGATATTATTTTGATTTTGATTTTTTAAAAGCATCTTCATTTTACTCCAGTTAAATAGATATATTTGAGATAAATGTCCCAGCTAAATATGCAGTAGAACCTTTGCTGTTCCTTTGCATGACTTACTAGATATTTTGTGGTTATCTTTAAGAATCTGAAAGAGCCCATTAAATATATAGAACAAGAGTATTTAGGTCCTTCAAGTCGCACTGTTTGCTCAAATACGAATACCGTCTTATCTAGTGATCTATACACAGACGCCTTGGGGAGTGAACTATGTATAAGACAAGATTGACGTCACTTTGAAAGCGATGTATTTGGAATGAATGTCGTTATGAACCAAAATATGTTTTGGCAAAAGACAATGCAAAACACGTTAAGTGTCACATACCCGCCTAGTAATCAAGGAGACGTGGTTTCGAACCCTATTCGTGGAAACATGTTTTTCTTTCAAATTTATTCTGCAAACGAATTTACGTACGTGCTTGATGGGTTTCTTCACTAACTCATATTCTTACATGCAGCTAGTTTTGTTGTTTAGAAAGCTGCAGATTCCCCCACATTAGAATTTTAAAAAGGTATTTAGGAATCACGAAAGTAGGAAAATCTGCATGACTCAGCCGTAAAAGGTTTCCCTTGCATCTCTTTTGCTTTCGATATACATACCAAAAATGCCTATACGAGTGGTATTTGTCCTTTTCATCATATACGAGTGGTATTTTCATTAGTTCTTCGGGATTTAAGAGGTGTTTCCTGCCAATACCATATACTTACATAATACCAACATTTTCAAAATTACAGAGTCATTTCCAATGATTTTCCGAAGGTTTCCGAAGATTCTCAAAAATGTTAAATTGAATTCTCCATAAACTTTTCTGAACACTTTTGCACACTTCCGAAGTTTTCAAAAGTGTGCCGAACTGAGATTTTCCGAAAGATTTTGCGAAGATTTCCGAGCGTTGCTGAAGTCTTTCCGAACGTTGTTGTTTACATTCGAAAATTATCTTTACCCTTTCAAAACATTTTCGATCACTTCCGAATTTTTCAAGTAAACGAAGTTTCCGGATGTCAGTTTCGATCTAGGTTTCACGTCCACCGTCATATGCTATAAAAAATTATTGCACGGTAAAAAGAAAAAATTCGCAGTCAAACAACCAATCAGAAGCCAGTAATTTTGTTAGTGTGGTATATTGTGAATTGCACAGAGGGTAGAAAAATGTTTCTCAACAACTAAAACTCATGCTAAACATCAGTATGATTTCTAAACATGCGCAATTCTTACATTATTCAGTACTGAATGTTAATTTCTAAAATGAAAATATAACTGGTCGAAGGACTTGGACATAAAGTGATAAACGAAATCAATAATTACGAATACTGACACGGTTACACAGACGGAAAATAAGCAAATCGTAACAAACACGAACACACATGCGGGCCTCGTTGCCAGTTTTCAAAACCGCCATTTTGAAAAATACCCAGAAGGTCATGGTAACGAGGTTGTGCACGGCTTACCTATGCACTCACACTAACACACAAGCAACAAACACATAAACATATGTATATATATAAGGATTCACCTATTCAACACGAATAAATGTACGAAGAGCGTTTACAGTTTATTTATTATATATTACATGCAGCTAAAACCATATCTTGCAAAATTATTTGCTAAATTTTATTAAAGTGCGCTAAAACAATGTTTCTAACGAAAGCATTGAAATAGCCTTACAAAGATTCTTTAAGGAATGATTTTTGAAACTATAAAAGTGTAATTTAGCGATCTTAGTTTTTAAAAAAACATAAGAAAACTTCCAAATTAAGACATTGTTTTATGGTTTATGATCGATCAACACTTGTGCGCTGACAATGCCGCCAGAAGTCATGCATTGACGTGATCAGTGGCTAGTGTTTTTTCGGAACGAGTGTTAATTTATATTCCACATTTTCTATTAAAACTTTTAGCACGTGGAATTGAAGTGGATTTGAATAACAAAACATTTTAAGAGCAACAAAAATGGTTAGAAGACCGCCAACTAAGGCCGTAGGAAACTGAAATTGAGTTTTCTTTACGATTTAAATACTTACTTGCAATGAGATAGTTAATCGGTAAAGTAAGATGAACAAAAATATATGCTTGCAGACTCTTTGCAACGAAACAGGATCAGTATTTGTGAAGCATATATTTATTGTAATACGGATATACAATTACCAGTTATCACAGCTACTGTTTTCTATCCGCTCGGAGGATTCAATTTCGACAATTAAGGAAAATTTCTAATTTTATCTTTCTTCAGTTTAATCGAGTCATGCTGAATCTACCGTTTCACTCCCCATATTGGAAATTTTCAACAATGGCGACTAGATGGACATTATTTAATCGAAGGGTCCCGTATTGAAACCACTCAATGCGACATCAATAATATTGAACTCCACACTTAAATAGCCGACGCTAGCTAAAGCAATCTGAACAACATTTTTCTTAATAACGGGCTCACACAGTTTCTTGAGCCGCATTTCCTTCCGCGTTAAAAATATTCAAACTACAAAGCACATGTTCCCACTACTGCAAAGTACCTGCTGGTTCGAAAAACAAATTAAAGTTGCATGGTTTTGAATATTCGAGCACGAATCTATTTCTTCCCACCAATAAGGAAACCAATTATCAACGAAGGTAATAAACTTACCTTAACACACTGTTCCTTGGTCTCTCGGAACCTCAAACGTGGTTGGAGAATTGAATTGGAGTTGTTAAACGCCGCTAACGCCGTCGAGTTCGAGGGAGCCCGGCGAAACGCCAAAACACCAAACACTTCCTTTATTGTGTATCGGTGATGAACTGTCATAACAGTTGATCTCATTGGGCAGTTGGGGTAATAAGAACACGAACCTGTATTTATTTTGTATAATGCAAGAATTCCGCTAGCAAGCTGTATGGACCGAATCTAAACCGAGTCTAAACCGCGGTAGTCTTAGTCTCTATACTTCACTATAAAGCGATCTAATTTGCTTTGTTTCGACGGCCCATACGTTATAAATGAAAAACTTGATTTAAGTTACGAAAAAAGTTCGTAAGTAAGCCGTGGGCTGGCTACACTTTAATGCTTTAAATAGCTAGGACAATTGTACAAAGACGAAAGCGGAAACAGGGAAGATGGCAGTACGTTTTTAGTTAGGAACGAAAAGCGTCTCGCTTTAAAATTGTTAAGGAAAGTCTTTAACGGTTAAAAATCAAGCCTTAGCTTCTTTAATCTGAGGTGAATTCAGTATCAATTAATCTAAAGTAAAACCCAGGCAGAAAGTCCCTTAAAATCTTGTAAAATATTGGGATAACTTTGCAAAAGATTTTTAAAAAACATTCTTCATCGATTTTCAGTCGTCCGATGACCGCCTGCCTGCGTAATTAAATCCTGCATTGAAGCAATTTTTCAGTTAAAAATGATTACAAGTTGTTTTTAGTTTCTTAGCAAGAAGCAGAATTTGAACCAAACTAACTTTAACTAACTTTAACTGCAATGTTGTTGTCATGACCTGCTCAGCGTGGGCAAGGCAGTATCAGATCCAGTTAATTTGATTTTACTGAGTTTAGTGAGCATGCGCATACCACCTCACCGCACGTTAAAGCACGATTTCTTTCAGACGTTGAATTTTTGGACATTTAAGCCACTTCAGACGCTCTTAGAACACTTTTGGACATTCTCTCGTAAGTTTGTTGAAGCACACCAACTCAAATGGGTTTGGCTTCAATGCGGGGGTGCCACTTTTAAAAATCTGTCATTTGGTACCGAAATTAAAACCGCTAATCTCCCGTAGTGTTCAAACTGAAGAACAGCAAAGAGAAATTTATTTCCATACCAGAGTTTTCACTTTCAATTGGAAATTTTCGACGATATTTAAACTGCCGTTTACTTTGTGAAAATGAAGTTGATTTCGAATTAATAAGTTTTATTAAATACGCGCAATAAACAGGGCATTCCCGGAATTTTTCCCCGGGGGGGGGGGGGGTCAACTTTACTGAAATTTAAGTTGACCAAGATAAGGATTTAGTTTGCTTTTGAACTTTCATGTACTTTAAAGGTGAAAAAGGGGGCAGGGGGTTCCGAAACCCCTGGACCCTCCTGGGTACACCCCTGTCAATTAAACATGCTTGTTAAATTACCTATTTTGTGTGTTCATTACTTATACTAAAGCCTTCGCAGCTCAGGTATCAACAATTTTTACGTTTCAGTTATGTTTTTTTACAAACCTTAAAAAAAGCCAACTATTTTCATTGAAAAAACTAGCAATTTTCGGGTTCTAGGCCTCTAAAACACATCTCTCATTTTGTATTGCTATTTTTCCTTTGGTGATGTGCCGCTCTTATGGTATACTTTTCCGACCTTTTGATCATGAACAAGTTGTACTAATCAGTTGAAAATTTATCATTAGCAGGGTATAATTAGCATTTCCGAGGGGCCCGCTGCAAAGGAAATAATGCGGCTGCTTGGAGGCTAAGTGTAATAAGCGATTGATAAATACCGTGATATTTTAGCATAAAATAATGAGCAGATTATGAATTTCCGAAAATTTTTCACATAATTGTTCCAGGACAATAGCAACACATGAAAATAGTGGGAGTAAATTTTTTATTTAACTGTCTCCAGGCCAATGGTTGAAAGCTGCTCAGATTTTTCATCAAACCTTTTACAAACAGAATTGTTCGCCTTTTCTTTCTCCTTGGTTGGTATGTATTAAACGCAAAGTTCTCTCATGAACACAACTTTTCATTTAGATATCTCTCGCAAATGTTAAGGGCGCTACATGAAGATCTCTTGCCGATCGTTAAAGTGGATTTTCAGCCTTCTTTAACCCTTTCAGCACCAGCCAGTTAATCAGTATGTAAATTCTCCTTACTTTATCCACATAAATTATGTCATTTTATAATGACAATAAAGCGGCAGATCATACATAGAAATTTATCAAACATTAAAAGAAAATTCTTCTAACCTGTTTCCAAGGAAACTATAAAAATAGTTAAGGAGAATTCAGCAATACGCCATATGGCGTGTTTGGGGCTGAGAGGGTTAATTTTGTTGTCCTTCTTGGTATAGATTTGTACACTCATTTACGGATGGAAAAAAGTGGGGTTGTCATCACTCGGAACAAAGTATAACGACATACTAGGTTAGTTGTTATTCCAGCTGTATAGAACAGGATCAATCAATAAGTGAGTGTTGATGTATTCGCATTACGCGTCGTCGTTTGTTAAAAAGTTTTTAATCAAGCGAATTATCAGGCCGATAATATTCAAAACAATAGCATACTTATTTGTTTGCATCAGATGCCGTCTCAATAAAGTAGTTGTAAGTTTGTCAAACCAAAGAAACGTAGTGGACGTCGATCATCTCCATTTCGTCTTATTTAAAATCAAACTTGTATTTCCAGAGGAAGTTTTGATATTTCCGTTGACAATTGAGAAAGTATTCTTAAAGCACAACGAGATACGCGGCCTTTTTTCAAAATGAGCTGTCAGCAATAAAATAATAGATTCAACATCCATCTTGTTTTCGTCTGTCCGAGTATCAGTGAAGGGAATAAAGAAACGCAAAAGCGCAATCCAAACACAGATTGCCATGCGTATCCTGAAA
>JAOBYE010145999.1:0-18566 GCA_025403585.1 Parazoanthus swiftii | reverse complement strand
AACTTTCATTGAGCACAGAAAAAGCATTAATTTTTGTCTTTTCATATCAACAAGCTTCGAACATAAAAAGTAGTTCACAACCTCCAGCCTGTACGAAGATTTATAGTTTTTAAGTGAAACCTTCTTGCCTTTGAGAACAAAGCTTACAACTGCCCATAAAATATACGAAAGAGACAAAACATGAAAATTAGATCACACGGAAGAACATTCGGACTTTTAGAGTTAAAATTGTATTCTTAACCCAACTTTCTTTAAATGAATTTGTCATATAAATGTTCCCGAAAACTCTTTTCAAATCCAGTAAAACGCTTAACTGATTGATTAGCAGCAATCTACTAATCTTCGCAACAGTGAAACTTACACAAATTACATCGGCGCTGTCGGACCTGCAATAAAACTTCTATGCTAACTAAGTTAGCAGCTTGAAAGAGTGTCATTAACAAACATAGTTATTTCTTGTGTCTAGTTATCACACGAGTAGTATAGCTGATTTCACATTTTCTTTTGACATGCATGTCGCTTTATATTTAAGACGTTTTACTGTATTCCTTTCTTGTTCAACACAATTTGAAAACTCAGAGAGGATGACGGTAAACGTCCCTCCTCCGGGGGACAAAATATTATGTAGTGAGTGATTGAAATCTAATTGTTCAGTAGACGCACAAATATGGGGACTCTATTTTTTTTACTTTCCCCAGCTGTGCTTTCTTCACCCGTAGCCGTAAATTGCTGTTGTTTCGGCAGCGAAACAAAGAACAAAGCTTAAATTGTCTAGATCACACCTGTACCAGTCCACTTCTTCTCATTTGCAGCCAATTTGAAATGCGGATCGCTTCTTAGTTAAAAAGTTTTTATCATTTTTCTGTGTAACACGGATTCGAGCTCGATTTTGTCAACCTCGATTGCGTGTAAACTAATAATTAATAAAATTGCAACCCGTCTTTTTTTTGCACCAGTAGCCGTGAAGCTAGGTTATTGTTTCAACGAAATCAGGAACAAAACTTATGCGTTTTTCACTCGCGTACACTTTTTCTGATGTTCAAGTAACTTGAAATGCAAATCGCTTTTTCCGGGATTAAGTGATTTCATTTCCTTTTTGGTTTAACAGTTATTCGAGTTTCGTTTTGTCAGTAAACTATCTCGCAACTTGCGTCTTTATGCACCATCCGGAAATCTTTTCTCATAACTGAACAGACAAGTACAGCTAATTCAGTTTTATACGCGTTTGTAGTATCTACGAGCTGAATTATTGAGCATTAAAGTATTTCCTTTCTGCACTTTTTCTCCAAGGAACGCGGTCTTTACATGTGAATTGGCTGTAGTACTCGACAAAAGATCAGTTTTTAGTTTATCAATAAAATATTGGCCCTGACTTTTCTGTACAGTCTATATGAGAAACACGGTACTGTTTTTGTACCATATCCCAACTTCCGCTCGCATTTGGTAAACTCAGGAATAGTATGACCAGAATTCGAAGTCAAGACGTTTGAATTAAGCGAGTCACTAATAGTAATAGTGCGTGTACCCACGAGGGATCACCGTGCTGTACATAATTTACTGAGTACAAGACGTTTCTATATTAAGTAAGAATATTAACACATAATATTTTCTTTTCGTTAGGAATCTGAAAACTTGTCATCAATTAGAGTTTTTTAGCGTTTTTCACTCGCGTACACTTTTTCTGATGTTCAAGTAACATGAAATGCAAATCGCTTTTTCCGGGATTAATTAATTTTGTTCCCGTTTTGGTTTAACAGTTATTCGAATTTCGTCCTGTCAACCTGAAGGAAGTTATCCCGCAGCCTGCGTATTTATATGCATCACCATGAAATCATTTCTATTAACAGAAAAGAGAAGTACAGCTAATTCAGTTCTATATGCGTTTGTAGTATCTACGAGCTGAATTCCCGAATTTTGAAGTACGTCCTCTCTACACTCCCCAAAGAACGCGGTCTTTACACGTGCATGAGTTGGCTGTAGTACTCGACAAAAAGCAAACTTTAGTCTGTAAATAAAATATTGGCTGTGACTTTTCTGTACGGTCTATGTGAAAAACACATTACTGTTTTTGTACCATATCCTTACTTCCGCTCGCAGCTGGTAAACTCAGGAATAGTATGATCAGATTTCGAAACCGAGACGCTTAAATTTATAAAGGACTCACTAATAGTGCGTGTTCCCACTAGGGACCACCGTGCTGGAGATACTTTACTGAGTACAAGACGTTTCTATTTTAAGTATATATATTAACAGAGAATAATTTCTTTTGGTTTGGAATCTGGTAAACTTGTCATCAATTAGAGTTTTTCAGCGTTTTTCACTCGCGTACACTTTTTCTGATGTTCAAGTAACATGAAATGCAAATCGCTTTTTCCGGGATTAATTAATTTTGTCCTGTCAACCTGAAGGAAGTTATCCTGCAACCTGCGTCTTTATATACATCACCATGGAATCATTTCTATTAACAGAACAGAGAAGTACAGCTAATTCAGTTCTATATGCAATTGTAGTATCTACGAGCTGAATTCTTGAGTTTTGAGGTACGTCCTCTCTACACTCCCCAAAGAACGCGGTCTTTACACGTGCATGAGTTGGCTGTAGTACTCGACAAAAAGCAAACTTTAGTCTGTAAATAAAATATTGGCTGTGACTTTTCTGTACGGTCTATGTGAAAAACACGATACTGTTTTTGTACCACATCTCGACTTTTCGCTCGCAGTTGGTTAACTCAGTAAATAGTTGGGAACGAATTCGAAGTCAAGAAGTTTGAATTATAGGATTCGGGAAGAGTGCATGATCACCGCGCTGCACAAACTTTACTGAGTATACAAGTTAATTCCACAAGTATAAAAATACTAACAGGGAATGTTTTCTTTTGGTTTGGAATCTGAAAATTTGTCATCGACCAAAGTTTTAGTTTTAGTTTCACTCAAAACAGTGAATATGAACTAACGGTGGTAAGCTGTCTAACACAAAAGCCCTGCAGCTGTATTGCGGAAATACTTGTCGCATTTTAAATATGCAATCCGTTATTTAGGTGAAATCAAGACGTTTTGATTTTCTCAACCTGGATTACGTTGTTTGACTCTAGAAATAATTTTATTTTTCAAAAAACCTCTCCCACCCCCCCCCCCCCCCATCCTAAGTAAAGTTAAAGAATGCAGCCCTAAACCGGCTTACCCTTGGTGTACGCGTGCCCATTTTCAGAAAGTGAAAAAAGGGAGTGTACACTAAGCTTTTAATGAGCTCTTCAAACGTCTTTTTATTAGTAAATCACGAATACTAAATATTGTCTAACCTGTTCAAGTTCGCTCCAACTACAAGTTAGCTCGCTGCTACAGTTTTGAACAGCTGCTGTATATGATGATGAACTGAACACGCCTATTTTTGAAAGTTTGTTATTTACACATTTCAGCAGCTATATTGTAGTTTTGATGTTGTAGCGAAAAAAGAAAAAGCCTGAAAGTCTCCAGTTCTGATGATCGACTAATGGATGGAAATTGGGTGGGCTTCATATGGAGTGGAAAACATTACTCAGTGATGCACGCACATGGAAACCTTGGACTGCATGTACAAAACAGTGACTTAGAATCGTTCACAGTTTTTGTTATCTATTTTCGTCCAGTAAGCACAATCCATAACTACAGGACAAGACTGTCTTCAAAATACGGATTCTCTCTTCCCAAAGCAAGAACTAATTACGGAATTTTCAATATACGCTTTTCTGGAGTTAAAGTATGGAATTCACTCGAACCTGACAGCAAGTTGCTATGCATCGGCGCCTTCAACGCCAGCTTAAAATCCAGCTTACTTTCAAAATATTGGTTTAGTCTGGCAGAACTCTAGGACTGAGTGCTAAATACCGATGTTGTCTATATATATTTTTGTTTAATGTTCTTGTATTATTTTTTTTCCTCTGCTTATCCCTTTCCCTTTTTTGTTTTGTTTGTACCGAGTTAACTTAGATATACTTCTTTAGTCACTGGCTACCTGACTAGTTTAGCCCCTATGGTTATTTCAAGTAGTCAGCACCTACCTGAAATATACTTGTAATCTTTCTTTTTAATTTACAATTGTATAACTCTGGGTGAATAAAAATACTTGTTGTTGTTGTTGTTGTTGTTGTTCTTGTTGTTGTTTCACCATAAAAATGGCTGTTATAGACGAGAGGTGTAGAAAGGATTTGGCCAGTTTTTAATAACCCCTTCTGCGATGATAAGAAACTCTGTAGCGAGTGACTCAAATACATTTGTTCACAAGGACGCACAAACATTGGGGTTTCTTTTAGTTTTCTCAACCTGTGCTTTTCACCGGAAGCCGTAAAATGATATTGTTTCAACAAAAAAACAAAGAACATAGTTATTTCTTGTGTCTAGTTATCACACGTGTAGTATAGTTGATTTCACAGTTTTTGACATGCATGTCACTTTATATTTAAGACGTTTTACTGTTTTCCTTTTTGGTTTAACACAATTTGAAAACTCAGGGATGATGACGGTAAGCATCCCTTCTTCGGGGGGGCAAAATATTATGCAGTGAATGATTGAAATCTAATTGTTCAGTAGACGCACAAATATTTGGACTCTATTTTTGATTTTCTATCCCCAGCTGCGCTTTTTTTACCCGTAGCCGTAAACTGCTGTTGTTTCGGCAGCGAAACAAAGAACGAAGCTTGTCGATATCACACCTGTACCAGTCCACTTCTTCTCATTTGCAGCCAAATTGAAATGCGGATCGCTTCTTAGTTAAAATATTTTTGTTACCTTTCTGAGTAATACGGATTCGAGTTTGATTTTGTCAATCTCGATTGCCTGTTAAACCAATAAAAAATTAAAATGTGACCTGTTCTTTTTTTGCACCAGTAGCCGTGAAACTCGGTTTCTGTTTCAACGAAATAAGCAACAAATTTTATGCGTTTTTTACTTGCGTACACTTTTTCTGATGTTCAAGTAACTTGAAATGCAAATCGCTTTTTCCGGGATTAAGTGATTTCATTTCCTTTTTGGTTTAACAGTTATTCGAGTTTCGTTTTGTCAGTAAATTATCTCGCAACTTGCGTCTTTGTGCACCATCCGGGAATCTTTTCTCATAACTGAACAGACAAGTACAGCTAATTCAGTTTTATACGCGTTTGTAAATATTGAGCTTTAAAGTATCTCCTCTCTACACTTCTCCAAGGAACGCGGTCTTTACATGTGAGTTGGCTGTAGTACTCGACAAAAGATCAATTTTTAGTTTGTAATAAAATATTGGCTGTGACTTTTCTGTACCGCGGCGGTCTATGTGAAAAACATGATACAGTTTTTGTGCCAAATCTCAACTTTTCGCTCGCAGTTGATTAACTCAGTAAAAAGTTGGCCCGAGTTCGAAGTCAAAATGTTTGAATTATAGGAGTCAGGAAGAGTGCATGATCACCGCGCTGCACAAACTTTACTGAGTGTAAGATTTGATTCCACAAGTATGTAAATACCAACATAGAATGTTTTCTTTTGGTTTGGAATCTGAAATTTGTCATCAACCAAAGTTTTAGTTTTCTTTTCTCTCCAAATAGCAATGATGATCTAACGGTGGCGGCAAGCCGTCTAACATAATAGCTTTAAAGCTGTAGGGCGGGATTACTTTTCACAGTTTGTGAAGCTAAAATATGCAATCGGTTACTTAGGTGGAATTGAAACAAAAAACATATGTATTGTTTGATTTCTTATGTTCTCCTCCACGAACCAATAAGTTCAACTGAGTTCAATTTTGTTTGTACTCGTTATATTGAAGATAAAGAAAAATAGAAGGTAAAAATGAAGACATAGGGCGGGACGTCATGATTGCAGTTGCCCGAAGGACGAGTCTGAGATCTTAATCAGTAATGCCTCTGGTATAATGACGTATGCTATCTCGCACTGGAAAATCTATTGCAATAAGTAAGAATAATTTTTGTGCTTGCAATAGCCAATTGGAAGCGTCGTTTGAAGCAGGACCCTTCGATCTGTCAGCACTGATAACCAGGAGACAATAAAATTATGAGTTTTTTGCGTATCACGGCTTTGAATCGATGACGATCAACGGTCAAAGTCGACTTCTAGTCGCAGGTAAAAAAGTTCCAGCTTGCTGGAATTCGTCTAATGAAGGAAAAATAACAGAAAATACTTCATTTTACATATACGTTCCTTTGTGGTCATTTGTTTTGACTGTACAACGCCGCCTGTTGCTGGTGTGCGCCTGCCCATTCTGGACATTCCGGGAGTATCAAAAAATTAAAACAGCGGGAAGTACACCAAACCTTTTAAAATAAACTTTTCAAACGTCTATTTCTTAGTACATCAGAAAAGGATTAGTAACATTGACCAAACCGTTCAAGTTTGCTCGATTCACTAATTAATTCGCTGCAAACATCGGAAATCTGCTGCAAATATTTTGATGAACTGAACACTTCCGTTTTCGAAAGTTTGATATTTACACCTTCCGGCTGCATTAAATTTTAGTTTGATATTGCAGCGAACAAAGAAAAAGTCTGAAATTCTCCAGTTCTGATCGACCAATAGATGACAATTGAGCGGGTTTCTTATTGTTGGAAAACTTCACTGAGTGAAAACTTTTTTTGGGTGTACATTATAGTGACTTAAGGTTCGTTCACTAAAATAGCGACTATATGAAATGAGAGGCGTCGAGAGGAATGTGGCAATGTTTGATACTCTTTCTCCGCGGGACAAGAAAATCTGTAGTGAGTGACTCAGATATATTTTTCAGTGGATGCACAAACATTGGGGTTTGTTTTGATATTAGCAACCTGCCCTGTAGCCGTAAAAAGTTATTGATTTATGGAAATAAACAAAGAACACAATTGTTTATAGTACGTAAATATCACACGTGTAGTGGTTTTTTTCATTTCTTCTTTTGATATGCAAATCGCTTGATAATTTTAAAAAGATGTTTTATTACTTATTTGTTTAACACAAATCGAGAGGCTCAAAGAGGATGACGGTAACATCTCTTCCCGGGGACAAAATACTTTGTAGTGAGCGATTAAAATATTATTGTTCAGTAGATGCACAAACATTGGAAGTTTACTTTTGGCTTTTTATCCCTGCGCTTTTTACACCCGTACCCGTAAATTGCTTTTGTTTCAACAAAACAAAAAATAACATAGCGTGTGTCAATATATATTACAAGTGTACAAGTCCACTTCTTCTTATTTTCAGCCAACCTCGTTTTCAGACTCTACGCCTTTCCGATTCGAAAGTAAAACTCTGGTTGGGTGTGGTCTTGTGGCACCCATATTCCGGGTGATAACAAATAAAATAAACGTGCTTGTGCGTTCGTTTTGATAGAAGTAAGTTATTTTCCTCGCTAGATTAGTCTAAGCAAACATCAAAAATCAATAATAAGTACGTCTTCAGTCCACGTTTATTTTATTTGTTTGCACCCTGGATGTGGGTGTCACGTGACCAGATCAAACCAGGGTTTTTTTCTCGGAACTGAGAGGAGAGAGCCTAGGAACGAGGTAGATTTGTAGCCAATTGAAAAGCAGATCGCTTTTTAGTACAAATATTTCATTAATGAGCTTGGTTTTGTCAAACGTGTCAAATTAATAAATAATAAATCTCCAACCTGTTTTCTTTTATGCCATTAGCATGAAAGTCGGTTACTGTTTCAACGAAACAAGCAACCATTTCTATGCGTTTTTCGCCTTGAGTAAACTGTTTCTTGTGATTCAAGTAACTTCAAATGCAAATCGTTTTTCCGGGAATAATAAATTTCATTTCCATTTAGGTTAAAAAGTGAATCGAGTTTCGTCTTGTCAACCAGCAGCAGGTTATCTCACAACCTGCGCTTTAAGCATCATCCGGGAAACTTTGCCTCATAACTGAACAGACAAGTACAGCTGATTCATTTCAATACGCGGTTGTAGTATCTACGAGCAGACTCTTGAGCTTTGAAGTATCTCCTCCCTACACTTCACCAAAGGACGTGGTCTTTACATGTGAGTTGGCTGTAGTACTCGACAAAAGATCAATTTTTTGTTGTTTGTGAAAAGAATATTTGCAGTGACGTTTCTGTACGGTCTATGGGAAAAACTCGTGGTACTATTTTCTTAACCATATACCAACTTTTCGATCGCAGCTGGTTAACTAGGTGAATAGTTGGGCCCGAATTCGAAGTGAAGATGTTTGAATTATAGTCAGGAAGAGTGCATGATCACCGCGCTGCACAAACTCACAAACTTTTTTGAGTACAAGTTGTTCCATAACTCATAAGTATATAAGTACCAACAGGAAATGTTTTCTTTTGGTTTGGAATCTGAAAACTTGTCACCAACCAAAGTTTTAGTTTTAGTTTCACTCGATCAAAATAGCAATGATGATCTAACGGTGGCAAGCCGTCTAACACAGAAGCCCTGCAGCTGTAGGGCGAGAACTGACTTGTCGTAATTTGTTGGGCTAAAATATGCATTCGGTTATTTAGGTAAAATCAACATGTTATTGCTGAAACAAAAAACAAATGTACTGTATCGTTTGATTTCTTAAGTTCTCCTTCACGAACCAATGAATTCAAGTTCAATTTTGTTTGTACTCGTTATATTGAATTTGAAGTTAGATTAAGATAAAAATGAAGACATCGACGGGATGTCATGCATGCAGTCGCCCGAAGGACGAGTCTAAGATCATCAGTAATGCCTGTTGTATAATGACCTCTAGGACCAAGCTTCTCGTATCTCGCACTGGATGATCTATTGGAATAAATAAGAATAAACTTGACGCTCGCAATAGCCAATTAGAAGCGTCGTTTAAAGCAGGATAGGAAACGAGCTGCTTTCGATCAACGGTCAATGTCGACTTCTAGTCGCAGGCAAAAAGTTCCAAGCTTGCTGGAATTCGTCTAATGAAGGGAAAATAACAGCAGAGATTTCATTTAATGTTCCTTTGTGGTCATTTGGTCTGACTGTACAACGCCACCTGCCCATCTAGACATTCTGGGAGTATCAAAACATTTAAACAGCGTGAAGTACACCAAGTTCTTTCAATGAGCTCTTCAAACGCTTGATTTTTTGTACATCAGTAAACGATTAGTAAACATTGACCAAACCGTTCAAGCTTGCTCTATTCACTTATTAATTCGCTGTAAACATCGGGCATCTGCTGCATTTATTTTGATGAACTGAACACGTCCCTTTGCGAAAGTTTGATATTTACACATTCCGGCTGCATTAAATTTTAGTTTTGATATTGCAGGGAACAAAGAAAAAGTCTGTAATTCTCCAGTTCTGATCGAACTGGAGAAATACAGATGGCAAATGAGCGGGTTTCATATTGTTGGAAAACTTCACTGAATGAAAGCTTTTTTTGCCTGTACAATATATTGACTTAAGATTCGTTCACTAAAAATGTAGCTGTATAAGATGAAAGGCGTCGAGAGGAATGCGACAATGTTTAATACCCCTTCCCCGGGGACAAGAAAAAATGTAGTGAGTGGCTCAAATATATTGTTCAGTGGATGAACAAACGTTGGGGTTTTGTTTTGATTATCTCAATCTGCCCTGTACACCCGTAGCCGTAGTATGTTATTGTCGTTATTGTTTCATGGAAAAAAGCAAAGAACATAGTTATTTATAGTGTGTAGTTATCACACGTGTATTAGTCGATTTCACTTGATTTCTTTTGACATGCAAATCGCTTTATTTTTAAGAAGTTCTTTTACTTATTGGTTTAACACGATTCGAGGGGCTCCGAGACGGTGGCGGATAATATTCCTTCTCCGGGGGCAAAGTATTATGTAGTGAGTGATTGAAATATAATTGTTCAGTAGACGAACAAATATTGGGGTTTTATTTTTGGCTTTTTATCCACGCACTTTTTACCCCGTAGCTGTAAATTGCTATTGTTTCAACAGCAACAACAACAACAACAACAACAACAACAAAAAGAACATAGCGTGTGTCTATATATATAAATGCCAAGTGTAATAGTCCACTTCTTCCTATTTACAGCCAACCTTGTTTCCAGGCTCCTCCCTTTCTAAACCGAAAGTAAAACCCTGGTTGAGTCTGGTCACGTGGTACCCATAATCTGGGTGATAACAAATAAAAAAAAAATTTGCATGTGCGTTCGTTTTGATAAAAATAAAATTTTTCTCTCTACAATAGTCTAAATAAACATCAAAAATCAATTTAAGCACTCCTTCCACGTTTATGTTATTTGTTGGCTCCCAGGATGTTGGTGCCACGTGACCAGATCAAACCATGGTCTTTCTCTCGGGAAAGGATAGAGCCTTGGAACGAGGTAGATTTTCAGCCAATATAAAATGCAGATTGCCTTTCGGTTTTAATATTTCAGTTATTACTTTTTTGTGTGACAAAAAAGTAATATTGATTGATTGATTTGTTAAACCTCGAATACGCGTCAAACTGATAAGTAAAAAAATCTGGACCCCTTTTTTGTTTATACCAGTAGCCGTGAAAGTGGGTTATTGTTTCAACGAAGTAAGCAACCTTTTCTATGCGTTTTTCGGTCCCGTACACTTTTTCTGGTATTCAGGTAACTTCAAATGCAAATCGAATTTTTCCGGAATTAAGTAATTTCATTTCCACTTTGGATTAACAGTAATTCGAGTTCGTCTTGTCAACCTTCAACAGGTTACCTCGCTGCATCTTTATGCATCATCCGGGAAGCTATGTCTCATAACTGAACAGACAAGTACAGTTAATTCATTTCTTTACGCGGTCATAATATCTACGGACGTCATGCATGCAGTCGCCCGACGGACGAGTCTGCGATCGTCAGTAAAGCCCATCGTAAGACGGAGGCTCTCGCATCGGAAGATCTATTGGAATAAATAAGAATAATTTAGACGCTTGCAATAACCATTTAAAAGCGTCGTTACGAGCAGGACAGGAAACGAGATGCCTTCAATCTGTCAGCACTGAAAACCAGAAGACGATCAAATTATGAGATTTTTTGTGTTTCAGGGCTTTGAATCGATGACGATCAACGGTCAATGTCGACTTCTAGTCGCAGGCAAAAAGGGTTCCAGCTTGCTGGAATTCGTCTAATGAAGGGAAAATAACAGGAAAGACTTCATTTTATATATATGCTTCTTTGTTTTCATTTTGTTTTGACTATACAACGCCACCTGCTGCTGGTGTGCGCCTGCCCATTCTGAACATTCCGGGAGTATCAAAAAATTAAAATACCGGGAAGTACACCAACCTTTTTAAATAAGCTCTTCAAACGTCTATTTCTTAGTACATTAGTAAACCGTTCAAGTTTGCTCTGTTCACTAGGTACCTCGCTGTCAACATCGGTCATCTGCTTTATAGGTTTTGATGAAATGAACACAAAAGTTTGTTCTTTACACATTCCGGCTGCTTTATATTTTAGTTTTGATATAGCAGCGAACAAAGAAAGAGTTTGAAAGTCTTCATTTCTGATCGACTAATAGATAGCAGTTGAGCGGGTTTCATATTGTTGGAAACCATCACTCAGCTACATCTTTGTTTGCGTGCACATTATAGTGACTTAAAATTCGTTCACTGAAAAAGTGTTTGATACCCCTTTTCCCGGGACAAGAAATTCTGCAGTGAGTAACTCAAATATATTTTAGTCGATTTTAATCTCGAGAAAGAGTACGATACACTAATCCAAAACTTCAATACACTAATTCTTAGACTTTTGTGTTACTCCACATGTTTCTTCTTCTCTCTGTGTATTTACTCTAACGTTTGAACAAACAAATTGTTAAAAAAAAGAGTTACTGTCAATCTACATATCATTTTTTTTTCAAAATTGGTTTATCTTTAACAATTTACTAATTTGCATATCCTAACAATACTTTGTAAAGATTTACTTTAGAAAGAACTTTGGCAATGAACTGTTTGATCTGTTGGGGTGCGGATGGAAGAACCTTTTAACAACAATGCTGAGCAATCTAAGAAATTTGTTTAGCGTTTTTTATCATAAAAGTTCAAAAGCGCTTAACAGTGGAACAAATAAAATAACGGAAAACAAAAGAACATGCTAAAATACTTGTTGAAAAGATAGGTTCAATCCTTTGGTTGCAACATTTTGTAATCGTAATTTATTTTCTTTCCATTATAACCGTCCTCCCTAAACTTGTATTATTTTCCTAGTTTCCAGCATGTTTGTGTTCGTCGTGATAGCTGTATCCGCTACTGTTGCCATCGGTGCGAACCCTTGTCCTGAGCCAGATGATGAAGGAGTTGTTAATTGCAACAATCAAGGTGTTACTATCTTTCCACAATTTCCTAGTAACACAACTGAAATGTAAGTTGGAAGTATGAACTCCCAGTTTGTACTTAGCAACGAGTGTCTTGTTAATGCTGCCACTATATCTAACAGAGTTTGCAATGGAGTTAAAATCGTAGTCGTTCTCGTCATTTAAGATCAGTCCTGTTTCTAACGTGCAAATCTGAATGCTGTAACACAAACTTTACCTTCAAAATTTGTTCAAAACCACATGTTCAACTGCTAGGGAAGAAGTCAAAACAAACAAACTTCCTAGGCAACCGGCTTTGTGTTGGGAGGAGGTAGGTTATCGGTCATACAATGCCACTGCTCACCCCCACTAACTTTTAAGCTCATTTTTTACGAAGAAGTTTGTACTTTGATGTTTGGAGGAAGGTGTTGCAAAGTTTGGAGTTTTCGTGTCATATCCCACTTCCCCCAACCCCAAATTGGGTAAATGATTGGGTTGTTTGGACCCTTTCCCATACACATTCAGCCCATTCATTCATTGGCCTGTCCCTTAACTGCATCACTTGACAATGTCGTAAACTATATAGAATTGCGAAACTTTATTTATTTTATTTATATCATTGCTGCGAGCCGTAAGGCGACCAGCAACATTATTCTTGACGGGCTTGGCACTTCCGGTCAGTTTTATTTTCCAGCCGGTATCTCGATCTTATGAATGGGCGATGGATGATCCTCTGAACACGCAATACTTTTTAGTCAGCGGAGATACCTATTGTCAGCAGCTGAGGAGCGCGTGATTAGGGAAGTAATGCTAAAGGGCGAAGAAAAGAATTGTCGGGAACTCGAATGAAACATACACTTTGTGACGTTTGTTTCTGTGAATTCTTGCTCGCAGCACCTGACTTTCTCTAAGAAATTTCTAGTATAAAACAAGCCTCAGGGAGTCAAGGACAGTAGAAAAATGTCGGAGGTCCCCGACTGCTTTCACAACTTGATGGTGTGTGGTTTGTATGGAGATGCATTTGCCAATGTCTCCCGATTCCGAGAACTTAAAAAGAAAGGAGTATTTTTACAACACTATGTTTGGTGTAAATGAAAGGAATGCCTAACGTTTTAAAATCTCAAATCATTCAGGATTTTCCGAACCTTCCAAATTGTTCATTCTTATTATGATTATCACCATCATCAATTTACGTATACAGTTTCCGATGACTAAACTAACACGTCCAATGGAAAAAAGACGTTTGGGTGAAAATTAGTTATAATACAAAAAGTTAGCAATGCTAATGAAAATGCTGCGAATTACTAACTGTTAAGGTCAAAATGTAACAAGTAAGATGTATCAATCAGTATATCATGGTAAACAGGTCATTCAACCCGCACATTTGCTTAAGTTTTAGCAAAGTTCAAAGGCCGACTTATCGGTGTTGTTTCAGTCCAAAGAAATAAAACAAAAAAGAAAAGTTAATATTTGTGACTGTCTTTGTTTTTCAATTTGACAAATTTACATTTATTGTAAATCATGTTTATTGAGCAAACGCATTGGTAAAAACAAAGGTTGACTTTTTTTACTCACGAGTCACGGCTCAATTGAACACATAGCATAGTTTACATTTACTCTTATGCCTGTCTATTGAGCACATACATTGATATAACAAAGATTGGCTCTTTTAATAATCATGGCTCAATCGAACGAACTGATATATAAACAGCAAAACCAACCACAATCGATCGAAAAATCACATTTATTGGAAATTCATTAGCTATTTGCCGTCTATTGAACCATGTACTGATGACATTGGTGCAAACAAAGGTTGGCTCTTTTTCTCACGATGATTACACCCCCAGAAATGGCCATTGTTTTAGGAACACAAACTTACTGCAAAGCGAGGTCGAAACTTTGGCATACTATGATTATTGTGTAGCTTTATTCTGATTGTTCAGTTTGTCGACTCGCCGCCTCATTAGAATTGAATTGATATCGCCAGTGGATGGAAGGAGTTCATTGTTGCTAAATAGACGATTCAAATTGCTCTGATAATGATTCAGTTCTGATATATATTAAATATTTAAAATTTCGGCTAATTGACTTTTAAATGTAACCGCGAAAAAACTGGCATGGCTTTACAAAGTTTCTGAAATATATTTTTACAATTACTATTTGCCGGCTCTTTAAGTGAGATTTTAACTTGTGTATCGAGTTGTTGCCCACAATTAATTATTATCATGTACTACTTCGAACAGGTAATTCATAGCTTTAGTTTTATGGTACGTAAGTCTAGTTTTTGACGACAAAAGAAACCAAAAGCTCAAAAATTTCGTGCGCTTGTTTTGCCTTCGCAACTTCTCACCAAGTCACAAAATAGTTTAGACACCCGCTGATTGCAATGACTACAGACTCGTTTATTCAGCGTCAGCCTCTACTTGGTGTTAAATAAACTTAAATACCAGCGAGAAGGATTAGAAGTCCGAGCCTCCAACGATACACTCAGTTGTAAATAGCTCATAACTACATTGGTATTTATGAATGTTCAACATCAAGCCAAAGCAAACGCTGAGTAAGCTAGTTTGTAGTCATTGTAAATCAGCGGCAAATACGATTACGAAACCAGTCTATTGCATAGATGTGCACTGGCTCGCGCGGACTTGCATCGACTTTGAGCAAGCTCAAATTTGAATACAAGTCACGGCAACTTCTTCATCAGCGACCAAACGAAACGCAAGTAAAACGCCAGTTTAAAGGTCAAAACTTGCACTGATTTGCAGAGACTTGCATTCACGTTTGGCCAGGATCAGGTATAAACTCGAAAGACCTTATAACCAGAGAAACGTAAAACTGGGGCAGGTCATAGCAATCAAGAGCTGAGGGGCTTTTTACAGAAAGGGCTTCTAGCCAAGAGGGCTTGTCATAGCCAAGTTAGTTTGCAAAAGTGGGTGATTTTAACAGTAGAAGGCAAAGCGAAAAAAGCTTACAACTTAAAGGAATATATTAAAACTAAGGGGCTTGTAAGCTTGGGTTAATGGTAGATTGTAAACACCATTAAATATAGCAAAATGATGTTTTCTTCGTGTTTTGAACAAAGCCATGCAACAAACACACATACACACAGGTGGGTGGCATTTTTTAATATAGATTCTAGTCACATGATGTTTCATCGTTTGGTTTAAATTTCATATTAACTCTTCTCAAGCTTATTTTTGGATCTGAGCTAATGCTAGGCAGATTTATTTTTGTTGAATTCTAGTGTTGGTAGAAATCTCGATAACAATTTTTACAGCAAACCGAATACGAACATCTAATCGACAACAGATATGAGTGAGTACATACAGGTGTTAATGAGTTAAAAGCGAATTTGTTTCTTTGATAGATATTTGGTTGGTAATAACATAACAGTCATCCCAAACGGCACATTGGCAGATTTAACGTTGTTAGAGAGACTGTGAGTAAAACGGTGCACTAATGTCGATACTTATAACTCGTCATTCGAATTGTTTTCCTTTGTCGATAGTTCTAAACGCGACCCTTGACGTCATTTTCACTACTGCGTTACGTCTGTAGAAGAGACTCTGCTCCGGATTTGGTGTTGGACTGCGTTTTTGAAAACAAATGCAATCAATCGTTAATCAATTATTTACTGACATGAATATTTTCAGGTTGAAAGTCAAACAGGAGCGTCTAAAATGCTAACATTTTTCCAACAATTAACTAATCCTCAGTCAATAAACACGTTTTAAAAGTCTCAAGTCATTAATGTGTCAGCTTAGCCAACAGAGAAGAAAAGTGGGCGGATAGTATATCCCGTTAACTGCCAGTATTAAAACAGTACTGACTTAAACAGCAAAACCCATAGGGCGTTATCAAAACACAAACAACGAAGCAGCAAAATAACGATGCTATTTTTTTTAATTTTTTTGAGCGTACAACAAAACCAATTATATATTTTTTTATTTTTTTAAAACAACTATTTTACACTGTGGCAGCGTACGTGTAACAACAAAGTAATGTAATTAAAAAAAGCGTAACGGAGTTTTTTCTATCCTAGTAATAGAAACAGCTTGTGCGTAACTAGACTGTCTTAAAATTGCTCAATTTTTGAGCAGGTCTTTAATAAACGGCCCTTCCAATGATTTTCTATCTCTAACAAACTTCCTTGCAATTGTTGTTCTTGAATTTACGCCGCTCTAATGATTACCAATTTCAAACAATATTTCTAAGGTTACCGTTCGTTTTGAGCTATATATCACTGGAAAGCTTACAAAATTTTCTAGTTCATAGGTTGTCTTGTTTTTTAAGAATATAAATTTTAAACGAGTTCAAGTACCGTATTTTCGGACCACTGTACGCCCTTTCCAAAGTTCCAACATAACTGCACTTCGTTTTACGGCATCACTCGTTACTGACCTTGTCATATTTGATACTGTTTACACTATATTACCGTGTGGCCGATGTAAATTTAAAAACTTATAAGTACTGTCAAATGCGCGGAGATTTGGCTTTGAACCGTGTTGACTACCGCGAAACTGACACCATTAATCTGCTTGGCTTGACAACAGCTGTCAATAATGACCAGAGCAAAGGAGCGCTTTTTCTTTCCGATGAAAGTTGTAATTTGCAATATCTCGTTCGGCATGTACTAAAACCGGAACGCCTGAATTACTAAAACCTGGCATAACTAAAACCCGGAATTACTAAAACCGGGAATTACTAAAGCCGGGAATTACTAAACCCGGAATTACTAAATACCGGAATAACTAAAATCTGGAATTACTAAAACCCGGAATTACTAAAACCCGGAATTACTAAAACCCGGAATTACTAAAACCCGCAATTGCTAAAACCCAGAATTACTAAAACCCGGAATTGCTAAAACTCGGAATTGCTTAAACCCGGAACGCACTTCATATTATTTTTTTTCTTTTGAAAAATTACTAAAACCCAGAACGCATATTCATAATTTTTTGAAACATTACTAAAACCTGAAACAGCAAGTGTTTGCGACCCATAAGCAGTGGTAACCGAAAAGGTGTCCACATTTTGTCGAAAGGGTTTGAACACTTACCAAGAATGGCAAGATTTTACCCCAAACCAGTTTTGTGCAAATAAAACTATTTTTTCCACAAGTCTTTGGAAATGGGCGGTAAAAATAGCGAGCGTTACGGCGCCGCCACTCGGTGTCCCGCTCTTTTGGCCTTTGGCGGAAGTTTTCTGGCAATCGCTTTCAACGAAATGTTACCATTATGTGTGCGGAACACCAACGTATGCTGTGAGCCAGGAAAAGGTGGCGAAGTAGAAGATCACAAGGTGCTTCAAGCCAAAATAGTGGCTGCGAAATACATAAATACGAAGAAATCGTTTTGATCAAATTTGCACACGGCAGCATTTTTTTTGAACTATTGAAATAGTGACTAAAACTTGTTGCTTGCAAGACATTTTCCTGGTATAGAAACTTGTGTTGCGCCAAATAAAGATCTGAAACAGCTATATACTAAGCATCAAAGGACACTAGTATTGGAATTTGAAAGTTCACATTTCCTGGGTAATTAAGGATCAAAATGAAAAGCTGGCAGGTATATAAAATGTTAAAATAAGCTTAGTATACTGTTTTATTGGAAGCAAAGGGGATATAAACCTGTATTTTCAAAAATAACAAAAATTGACAAAACAGCAAATAATAAAGAACCTCCCGCCTCATGTTTTTGGTGAATCCGGACAGGAAACAAATAATTTTTTTACTTAACCCAATGTCTACAAAAAATTTGTTTTTGCTTCGAAAAGGTTGTTTTCAGCATCAATAACTGACAATAAGTGTATTGAAGGGTGGCGTGCATGTTCTAAGTCGTCCTTTGGGAATCAAGTATCCGTTTGTGAACGCGTTGAATGCGCTTCGTTATTTGTGACCACAATTGCAATTGCTGATTTTTTCTTAAAACAGCTTTGCACCTTTCATTCTTTATCTATTTTGTAACACTGAAACAAAAACAAAAATGTAGCTTGTTTAAAATGCGTGTATTTTTGGGCCAATCGATTTTCGATTTGAAATTGAAAAATGAAAATGAAATTTTGTGCCATTTTCATTTTCCAGTTTCAAAACTAAAATCGATTTTCATCTTTTTTTGTTTTTTCTTTGCTGTATTAAATTGTAAATATAGAATAAAAACTTGTAATTTTTTTTAAAAACTTATTAAATTTTCCTTTCTTACGAACGCAAAGTGGATAGAAAAAAGACAAATTTAATCCGTGTATCAAACGTCATTTTGATTTTCAAATTGTAATGAAAATTTGAAATTGATTAAAAATCGCCTTTCCTTTTTCCGTTTCTCTTTTCAAAATTGTAAATTGCTTAAAATCACCAATTTTCATTT
>JAOBYE010145888.1:0-18567 GCA_025403585.1 Parazoanthus swiftii | reverse complement strand
CGTTCGTGTTTAGCCACAAGCCACTCGTGAATAAAATCCCGTACGTCGCACTTTCTATGAAGTAAACTATATATATTACTTATTCAGGGAAGATCCTATGCATGCAAGGGAGCCCTAATCTAAAAGATAAACATTATAGTGTATATGCGAATAAAACTTAAAGAACTGCAAGCATTATAAGAACGTTAGTGATAAGGAAACGATACTTGTTAGCGATTTGCATCTTGCACTTTTTTCATCTTGTAGTTAGGTCGCAACAGAAGTCAGAACTTTTTAGGTCGGTCAAGCTTTAACAGTCTCAATCGTAAACATATTGTCTGCCGAGTAACTTCTTTACACTTGTTCGTTATGCTGACGAAGGCGCCGGCTATCCATGTTGATCTCTTCACACTTGGCTGTTGTCGGTCAGTTTTACTGCCAGCTGCAATAATTCAAGTCAGTAAAAAGTCACTTAAATAAAATAAAATAAAGTCGATACTTTATAAGGTCAGTAAAATGAATATATATTAAAATATTCCTAAGAAATGGCTCAATTCCGGAAAATTCACGATATATTCTTGTAATTCTTATTTTTTATTTTTGTTGTTTTCAAATTAGTTGTAATCATCGAACAGTTGTCAAACCAATTTAAATGATCAATTATCTAGTAGCAAATATTTCGCCTCTTGCTGAGTGGCTTTCCAACTATCTCTGACATACACACTTTAATAAGTATAAACAAACCTAAACATATTTCATTTGAATTGCAGCACTTTTTCACTTTTGCGTTAAATCAGAACAAAAAGTATGACTGTTTCAAGTTGTTTCTCATCCGATTGTTTTTATAAACTTGGCAATGTGTGACAGCCCTTTTCAAATGTACGATTTTTGTGGCAGAATCAAAAACAAATAATCTCGGTATTTTTGTCTTGATTTACATATCATTCCCTTTTTAATTTATCTCAATTTAATTTTTTTTATCAAATTAGTAAGAGCAATGAGTCAAGTTATTGAGAGGGAGTTCCCAGCTGCAGACTCGACTAGAGAGTTCTTGTACTTAAACTTTGGACAAAGAGTTAAGCTCGAGACACGTTCTATCTTAGATTTCTGCCTACGCAACTTAAACGCAAAACTGATATAACTGTGTGTTACAACCCAGATACCTGTTTTCGATCTTGTAAATTCATCTATTAATTCCCAAATAATCTTTCCTATCGTTTAGCTTTGCACTTTTGTAGAGAGGCAAACGGAAAGTCACTGTTTTTCTTTGTGAAATTATTGCACAACATGAACGATTCCCACAAACTCTTTTTTACGTTCTGCACTTATACCTATGTGTTTTGCTCAACAGTTATCGAACGTTTTTATCACAGCCATCTCTCGTTTTATAACGATCTATTTCTGCTGCTTTTCAAAACATCCATTGCCCGATCAGATTCATGTAACTAAAAAGGAAAATATTTTCTTACAAATGCATCACAATTCTGAGATGCCGCACTGCTTTAAATGTGTCACTGAGTGGGCACCTGCCACATAGGCTTAGCTCAGTCTAAAACTGAACCTGCTTCACAATTGACTATGCCGAGAGTGCTTTTAAAACAACGAGACAACTTTGTGATAAATAGTTTGCACTTGTACTATACCCTACTTAATTATATAAGAATATCTACTTAGACGAAGCTGGGTGTTGTTATTGATTCTTTTTGGGTTTAATCCTCAAACTTTCCATAATTTTAGTTTTCGAGATTTTAGTTAGTAGTGTATTGTCAAACAGAGTTCGTCAGTACCAGTTCAATTTAGTGCTTTTTCCAACATTTTAACTGTTAAAACCCAGCCCTGCTTGAAAGACTTGAGTGACTAAAGAAAATCATGTTGCAGATTGTAGTGTGAAGTTTGTTTTCATTTCAAAAAAAGATTGCGAAAGAGGCTGTGAAAGTTCCTTTAAATGTAACCTTCAGCCTAAGGTACGTTTTTGGCAAGTTCTTAAACTCTCAGGTTGCTGTATTGCCTCAACACTCTTACGAAAAAGTATTTTTATAGCCTGCGCCGCAGACAGTCTAAACCGTTGAATAAAACAAACCGGCTGCAACGCAGGTTAGTATTTTTAGTACATTGTGTAAAAAGAGTACGTGTTATAACACATAACCCTTCGCTCCAGGCTGTAGCCTTTCAAACTTTGTATCTAAGTGATTATTGCTTTGGTTAATTTAGCACAAGACACGAACACAAGTCAATGCTATGTATAATTATGAGATCTTTTGTACATAAGCTTACGGTCCAATTGCAAACATGTGAAGTTTCTTCATTACTTGCTTCTGATTAACCTTCGTGCATTTCCAGTTCAGCTCTTATAATTAAAAAGGGTGTTCCAAAAAAAAACTTGCACTCTTTTCTTAAACACTTTGACTCTATGAAAACATGTTTTTGATTCCCATTGCTTCCATCATAAGGATTAAGAGTTTATGGTACTTGCCTTTTTTGGTCAAAACGCTTGAGGCAACTTTTTTTATCCACCCTTTGCACTAGACTCTGCATGCAACGGTCGAACTATAAATATGCGATTTAATATAGTCTTTTGAATTGATCTTATCATAAATTAATAATTGTTGCTGCATTACCAACTTGATTTTAAAGAACCATTTTAAAAAAACACAGCGGAAATGGCCTGTGTATTTTAGCCTTCTTTCTGGTAATTTTGATTCATATTTCCGCCATTTATCTCAATCCGTCAATGTTATGAAGTGTTCTCTTTTGTTCTCTTTCGGATTAGTCAGTCTTTGTTAATCGAAACCGTCTAAAGAGCAACACAAAACAAAACGATCAAAAACAAAATGCTTTATACTACCTAACGGGCAAATGTGTCCTGCTCTCGGAAGCCTATCCTTATATGTGAGAAGTGTTTATCTACTACGACAACTTCTCTCTTTGAAGGACCTTTGAAACCATCATGGAGGGCTTCCACTGATACCAGTTTATATTTTGAACCTGAAAAGCCATGCACTCTGAATATATATAGGTGTACTTTTACTAATCACTCAACTCTAAAAAGCTAAGTTTACCATTTGCTTGAAATCCATTACGAAATGTTTGTGTGTTTTCTCCACAAATAGCATCAACAATTAGCTTTTCAATGTATCAAACATAAGAAAAAATGCTTCTAAATAGACGTGTCTTGCTAACTCCGTTGTTTTTGTAAATGCCAAATTCTTAACGGTATAAGTTGGTAGATCTGTCTATCACGGAATAGCAACAATAAAAAAATTATAACTGTTTTTTTGTTTAAAAACACTTTTAAGCTAGAAACCCCACAATCGTTGCCTTTCGAAAAGGCTTTCTTCGCAGCCTCGAGCTCCCATACAGATCAGTACACTTTTTTATTATAAGAACGTCTAATTTTAGGGCTGAGGACGGATGTTTTCAATATTTTGATGATTCCAGCCTCAGATGTTCTAAAAACGTTCTTAGATTGGGTACGTAATTTGGTGATTTATTAAAAGCAGTAAAGTGTCACTGATTGCCTTTGCATGTATATATACATTCGCAGCAGCCGTCAGCACGGCGCTGTTACACGAGCAATGGACAATATTTTACAGTTTAACAACAAATATTTCCACTTAATACACTATGTATAATAAGTCTCTCTCCGTATCCCTATTACCCCACCTCGGCATGGTCTTAACATGTTCTTAAATTCTGAAATTTTATCAGCCTCAATGTTCTTATAAAAAAAAGCTTCTCATCAGTATATATAAAAATAGCGTAGATATCATTACGTAATTCCATAACTTACGAAACTCATATCCCGAAGGTTACTAAAAAGAGTTGTTAGGCTGGTATTGCTTTGTGGAAAGCTCAGTAGCTCCGTTTTCTCAAATGAACATGAAGATTACGTTTTCACACTGAAAGACTCCATGTTCATGTCATGAACAGAGTTGAGGGCTGAGGACGGATGTTTTCAATATTTTGATGATTCCAGCCTCAGATGTTCTAAAAACGTTCTTAGATTGGGTACGTAATTTGGTGATTTATTAAAAGCAGTAAAGTGTCACTGATTGCCTTTGCATGTATATATACATTCGCAGCAGCCGTCAGCACGGCGCTGTTACACGAGCAATGGACAATATTTTACAGTTTAACAACAAATATTTCCACTTAATACACTATGTATAATAAGTCTCTCTCCGTATCCCTATTACCCCACCTCGGCATGGTCTTAACATGTTCTTAAATTCTGAAATTTTATCAGCCTCAATGTTCTTATAAAAAAAAGCTTCTCATCAGTATATATAAAAATAGCGTAGATATCATTACGTAATTCCATAACTTACGAAACTCATATCCCGAAGGTTACTAAAAAGAGTTGTTAGGCTGGTATTGCTTTGTGGAAAGCTCAGTAGCTCCGTTTTCTCAAATGAACATGAAGATTACGTTTTCACACTGAAAGACTCCATGTTCATGTCATGAACAGAGTTTTGAAGTGACCTTAGATCGCAGCTTATAGGACGTTTACCCCATTTCCTTTACGTTTTTCTTAACCTATTTTTACTTTTGGTTCAAACATACCAGTTTGGTTCACCTTTTTCCACAAACTTTGTGTTAAACCAAGAACAAACTTAAAAGGAGTCAAAACTTGCATCCACCACTTAAAAGTGTTTGTGTATTTTAGGGTTTTGTTTACACGGTAAAATGAAAATTGTAGGATCACCCACATTGAAAAATTGCCGTGTTAGTTGCAATCTGAGAAACATTTTTCTCCTAATTTAGGCTATTTCAAACACTTCTTAGAAATGCTAGAATTGCGTCTAAACGTGTTATTGCAAGCTAAACCAAGACGTGTTTGAGCAAAATGGAATTGTTTGAAATTTATTTTCAAAAAACTCTATATATCGTGTATTACATGAAGCATGCAATTGATACATGGTGTTACTTTGACATTCTGAAGCTGTACAATCTTTAATATCACTATGTTTAACTTGATAGTTGTTCTTGGATCTTGCGTTTTCTTTCTTTATTCAGTCTTCCAAATAGCATTTTTGAGTGGTCTGGTTTTCGTATCCGCCTCGTCTACCAAGGAAGCGCAAAAACGAAGGTTAGTACTTAACGCACACAGTAATTAACAATCAGTTAAATTGTTTGCAAATATTGGCATATAGCCAATACTCGCGATAAGAAAAAGGTTTTATACTCTACCACTGTCGATGTTTATACGGAGGAATATTTAGAACAAGAAAATAACAACGAGAACAGAATTTAAAAAAGTAGTGCGAGCGATCTTGTCGGGTGATAAGAAGGTATTATGTGACGTCATAGAATCTGAACTCGATGTCGACTTTACTAAGAAACATGAAAAACACTTATGAACAGGAAAGAAGTAACATTTTAGCAATTTAAACTCACTGTAAAACGTCTCATCCATCTTAATTTTGCTGCTGGTGCCGCAAATGCAACAAGTCTGCAATTTTATCGAAGCATGCAAGCGATTTTCAGTTTTATAGCTCAAGTAGTTTAGTCTGTGCCAGGCCATTCTTTCGGGTAGCTGGTTTTTCACAGTTGAAGACCCCAAAGGATCAAATAAATAAGCCGTGATTTTTAACTAAGTAATAACAACAAAGAACTACCTTACTAACTTACATTTCTGTCTTGTAACAGCCTTCTATGCGAAACGTGATGGGGATGAGCTCTTCTCCAAGATCTTGGCTTTTGTATAATAAGCTCTCTCCTGCCTTGCGGTAAAGTCGGCAGGCTGCCATGGAAACATTTACTACCTAATACTGCCAACAGAACCAAAAAGACCGGAATGCGACTCATTTGCTTTGCTTTCTTTCTATTACTTCTCGAACAGAATTGCCTTGTGGGGAAATTACAGGATTGAGATTTGAAATACTACCCAGAACCGTAGCGTTCCTCTATCACGGGCAGGTGCCTCTAAAAGGGTCTAAATGTTTTCTCTTTAATTCTTTTATATAGACCAAGTGATCTTCATATCATTATCACGTGATCACGTTCAGTCAGCGCTTTTAGCTTGATCGGCTTTTATTGTTTCCGCTCCAGGAGTGCCATCTATCATTACCCAAGAACGTGTTTTCTTCCCAGCCTCCGCAAAGCTGTGAAAAGAACCTGAAGTAATTAACAATATTGAAAATAGTCATTCCGCTTTGTTTAAGAAACCAATGCAACTTGTTTCAAATCTTAAATTAAATTTTCTCTTCATCCCTAGAAGTTTCGAAGACAGCTTCAAAACAGTGGTCAGCTTGGGAAACAGTTGGTTTTGCTAACCGATTACACTTGGCAGGCAAACTAGGATGCAAATTATCAGTGTTTATTTATCAAATATCGTCAGTCTACCTTTGACTGTCAAATTATTACGAGAAACGCAAACACCGCAATGTATCTGTTTAAAAAAAGTGTTTTTATCAACTGTCAGATAAATCGGTCATATGAGACAGCTATACGTATACTTAACGGAACTTTTCGATAAAAATTGTGTTATGGTTGAAAATGATCTTATAAGAATTAAACGCTCTCATAAAAAAAGTTGAAATAATTTTCGATATGCCACTCAAACAGTGTGATAGCGGCAAAACTAGATGGTAAACCAATTTTGAATCACTTGATGGACTGCACAGAAATATGGTTTACTGTGGAAAAGCAGTGGCTTCTCAAATAACGCTGCTATATAAAAAACGTTATTTTTTTCTATTAGCGGAAGTATTAACATTGTAAAAAACAATGTATTTCTTTCAAGTTAATTCAAAAGGTCCATATAAGCCCCTCAATGAATCTTCGTCGCGTTTCGCAAAACACTGTAGTTGTCTAAATCCGCGACAAACATTTCGGATAAAATCACGGATAATTGATATAACTTCAAATAACCCTTAACTTAAATTGCAAACAGTTTCACAATCAATAAAAAATTCCGCAACAAGCGCTTAAACCGGACAGAAACCGAACCGTTATGTAGCAAATTCAAATCTACAAGCTCACTACAACAGAAAATAAACATGGAAGCCTCGATTTTTATATTAGCTACAGCAGGGATTGCAAATGATTCTTTTTCAGCATCTATATTAAATTTAGTTTCCACCAACCCACATACTTCCTTGTCGTGTTAGGAAGCGTAAATTTTCCTGCTGTGTTTCAAAGAGACAAAGTCACTTGGACTTCGCATGTTTGAGTCGACCAACAGCTTTCATCTTTTTTCATAAACATGTCGGAACAGTTTCATTCATTCTATTGGAAAAACTGTTTGACTAAAAGAAGGAAGCGGCGTATGTTAAGAACATCAATAACTATTAAGAACGGGTTTATTTAATTCGGGAATATTCTGAGCGCCAGATAATGTTTTGTTTCAAAAACAAGTTTTTCTCGGTACAAGTGCAACACGTTCAGCAACCTGGTGTTAAAATAGAAACAAATATACAAGTATTTCAAAATTGTTTTTTTTTTCTTACTTCAAACTGCTCTATTATCTATGAGATTTAAAAAAAATCAGTGTAGTTATGAGCAGCCGAAAGAACTTGTTGTGTTGATATATCACAGCGTTAGCATGGAGGAGCTCCGCCATTTCTTGTCTGGGACTAAAAAGGAAAGAATTGGGAGAATGTTTTAGCTGCAAGTAAAGGATTACTGCATTTTTGAAAGACAAGACTGCTCAGTTGGTTTTTTAGCATACTAATATGTGCGTCACCAACTTTTCAGTGAAACATATATTTCCAGTAAAAAACTGTTTTTAATGTTTGGACTTGCCAATGCTGTGTAAGAATAAAGAATGTTCCCCAAAGTTGATCATCGTCTCAAGCAAACATATCCGTTTAAATATATTAAGGAACTATTTTATATTTGCTGTAACTCTGATTTGTGTTTAAGATCTTATACTCAAAATGTTACAAAAACTCGTTGACGCGCTAGATTAAAGAAAATCTATGCAGCTTTTACCCGAGTGTAGAACCTATATCACAAGATAGGAAAATTTGTACATTCAGTGCTTTCCTGCGAAATTGATTTTTTGCAAGAAGCTGACAAAATCACCGTTATTTTCGTTTGGAAAAATAAGCCACTGAAAGTCACTCATGATTTCAAGTTATAGAAACGGGGGTCTCAAAATGACTGATTTCCTCCATTTTTAGTTAAGCCAATAACGTTTCTTGAGTTAAAAGAGTGCCCAAACTTGAAATCGGAACGAAAAAAGATCCCCCATTATTACTTTAACGGAAACGTTTGGATTTTATCTATTTATCCTTTGCAGTTTCGACAGCACACTGCTTGGAAAAGCAAACTATTGTAATGAGACCGTTCGGAAAACAAGAAATCACACTGAAGAAACTATTTGAAATAACAAATCTTCGACTTTCGCTTTAATTTCAAAAACTATGTTCTATGATTCCTGAGTGGTACAAAACCAGGATCATTAGAACGGATGACATATATTTTAGATAACGATAACTGATTTTTACCTTGAAATACACTTATCCGATACTATCATTATCTAGTCAACGCTTTACTTCACAAGTGGAAGCAAAACTTCAAAACAGACAAATTAAAACACTGTGTTACAAAAATTCAAAAGCAAGAACGATCCATGTTTTACAGGAAAGCCTACAGTATCTTTTTTTTAAACCACCAAAATCACAGAATCATATGCTCATCTACGGAATATCCAAGACTGATCTTTCTCTGCATGTGCATGTTATTTTTCACCATCTGTAGTAACCTATGAAACAAAACTTTCGACGTTTCAAATCAAATTACTGCATAATATCCTTCCAACAAACTTAACCATCTATAGAATAAACATAAGTGAATCAGACAAGTGTCCTTTGAGTCCTGATTGTGTACAAATTATGGAGCATATACCAATTGATTACTTGTACTTTTGCAACGGAAACTGGCTTTTCTTTCACAAGTTTGAGCCTTTGCCAAATAACGTAACCAAAACAGAAAAAATATACGGAATCATTTGTAAAAAAATGATAATACTTTAAATCACGCCATTTTGGTAACTAAGCATTACGAATATCGTAATGTTGTCAATTCACTTATTTGATATCGTCAGTTTTCATCTCACTGATAAATAATGCAATAAATACGGGAAATACATCACATCCTGTCTCACGCTGCTGGAGAGTTCCTTTACTAATGAGAACAAATTAAAGTTATTGGAAAAAAGAAACAACTGAAAAGGGTTAGATCAAATGTACCCTCTGATAGTTGATGCTGTTGATGTTGGATACTATAGTAATATTAAATTTTCCACCACTTTATAATTAATTTTATTTTTTAACAAAGTCGCAGCAGGTCGTTGGAAATGAGATTGAAATGAGCTACATCGTTTTGATGTAGCTTGCAATGACCCTCAATTCTTATTGAACCCTTTGCGTCTACCAACTAGATGAATAATGTTTCTGTAGCCTGGAAATTTTGCTGAGCTGTTGAAACCTCAGTGATTCGAGCCATGTCCAATTCATCATTTTACTTTGTATTCGAGCCTCCATCCTTCGCTGAAATTGTAGCACCAATGAATTCCAATCAGGTTAGTGTCTTCTGCAATGCTGAATACAAACACTTTTTGACCTAGTTATTGCAAATTCCGAAAAAATTACAAAGCATGTCGAAAAAGATCAGAAGAACTGACCACAAGGACTTATTGAGGTTGGAATTCCCAGGTCTCCGAATGAATGGATTGCACTCTTTGGTTCAAGGACTGGATATCCTTCGACTAACCCGTTTTCTTTTCAACCAAAAATTAATAACAATTCTTTTCCTGCAAGTTTTATTGGAAATTAAAATTTTTGAAAGTAAAAATTTATTCCATATTCATGGAACACTTCTCTGAACTAAACCATACCAAAACACCAAACCCAATATGCCCGCCCAGTAATCCAATTTGGTGGATTCATGACCTCGTTTGGTTATAACTGACCCAATTAATAACCAATAAAAACATTAACAAAGTTTTAAAAAAATTTTCTGGTGTTTATTTTATCCACCATGTTGCTAATCAGGTCATTAAACGTTTAGTTTTATCGGATCTTCAAGTTCAGCTTAAGTTTTCGAAGACTGTCCATGTTGTGCCTTCTTTTATTGGTCTTCCTTCCTGAACTCACATGAAAAATACAGCGCCTGGTACCGTTTTGACGGACTACGCAACAGTCGTTGTCGCACTGACACACGAAAGTAAACAGAAAATGTGCTTTGGAAAAACTTAAAGCTTTCAAATGGAAAACGAAATATTAGTTGAAAGCGACGAATACGAACTGGAAAGAAAACTACCGAAACTCAATTTCGATATGGACTTCCTTTTCGAAAACAGTTGGTGAATAGTGGTTTGTAACCCTGAATGACACGGAAATGGACGAAATATTCCAAAACTGAAGCGCCGAAAAAAAAAAAAGAGTGCTAAGAGGCAATGTTCTAAAAGAAATGGTCTATACTTAAAATGTGGGCCTATCGAGTTATGGATGCACTTGGGAAGTTGGCAGAGCACTCGATCGAGAAGCTAGAGAAGCTTTCAACTTCGCCTAGTTCCACTCAAACGCATCTCTCGTGTTCTTTACCGATTTCCCGCCTGCATCCAGAACTCGATAGACGCACGTTAAGCATTGACCATTTCTCAACTAAACTAAAGAAAGCATGAACCAAATGTTATAAAAGTTCTTGGCTTGGCTTGACTTGCAATTGACACACTTCTAACTTGCAGTTACATTGACCACCGAATTGATTTAATTTTACCAGAATATCATTGCTAAAAAACAGGAAACTGTTGTATTATGCTGTGCTCATAAAAGGGCAAAATGATAAGTTGAAGCAAAAAAATGTTGTTTATAATGGTCACTTCCAAGGAAATAAGGCATACTAAAGGAAATAAGAAGTATATCAGTAGTGTTAGATCACTGCTACAACCAAGCTTTCAGAAAGTTGCAGGAATGAGTCTTAGGAAATATGTAACCTCTGTAAATATGACCAAATTGTAAATTTAGTTTTTTATATCAGAAAAAAATATTTGTCTGGTTGTTCTTATAAAGTAGGTGTGAACAAATGAAGAGAGGTAAAATGCGCACCGAAGGCCACAAGCTTATCAGTTACTAACTGTCACGTGTTACCCTCGTTAAATAAGGTCACCTTTACCGTTAACCATTTCTAGTAAGCCTCATGTAAGTAAATAAGCTCTAATGTTTTTAACTTGTCTGAACTAAAGATTTAAAATATTGTTCTAATATTGTTTTTTCTTTGTCAATTTTTTGCATGAAATTATCTAAATATTGTTGAATGCCTCCCTTGAAATTCTGCAGCGTAGACCCAAAATGTTATCCGCCAGTCGGTCTGCATGGCGAAGTATTAAATCCAATCGTACCCGATACAGAACAGTTGGGTCTGGGACTTTGTTTTACTAACCTATCGTTAGCTCTGGATTATGGATATAGACCAAAGTTTAATTCTATTTTCAGTTTTATATGGTACGTTATGGTGTCTTTTCTAAGATGGAGGTCTTTCATACCAATTAGAATATAACCAGTGTACTTTCTTATCTTAGATAGAAATTTTAAGGGGGTTTTTGAAAGAGACATAGATAATCTTGCGCGAAACTTCAGCTTAAACTGTTCTCAAACTACGGACGGATAAAGCCCTAAAACAGTCTCATGCACATCGCATCCTGCGAGGTGTTTTAACTTAAGAGTTAAAAGGAAAAGTGTTCAAAGAATGTTTGCCAAAGCGCTTGTAACGGCTGAATTCGGGCTGTGAACCCCCGATGAGTTTGTCAAGGCTGACAGTTCTTAACGTTTGGACCAAAACTAGAATAAGATGTTAAGATGTGCACATAAAACACAACACTGTAAATTTTTAATAGGAAAAACAGTGTTAAACAAGTAAAACAACTGAAATGTTGAATACCAAAAAAATAGATAGTAATCAGGGAAATGTGTACAAATACGGGCTTATTTCACGACTACTTTGTCGAATTCACACTACAGAGTACTGAACAGGACTCTCTAATGGCGTACAAAAACTTCACCAAAGAAAGCTATGCAAGTGAGACTTGCCGGCTCTGAAATCCGTTAGTTGTGGCACATAATTAATTTAACTCTTCGCTATAATCTTTCACGTTTGACAAAAATAAACATGGCACGTATGCTTAAAGATCAATAGAAAAATTCCTTTTGAGAGAAAAACTTTTTTAAAGTCTACATGATGTCTGTTAGTTTTTCTCCCCCCAGGTGCAATATTGATTTAAAATGTATTTTTACATCATCACATGAATTAGAGTGGGAACACAATTGAAGAAGTATTCCTCAATAGTTTAATGAACTTTGACACTTGACATTGTAACTGGAAAACTGGTGTGAGCTTTTTTAACCTACGGTCTGCGAAGCTTATTCATTCCCGTCTGCTTGCATGGACCAAACACAGACAAGTACTTGGACCTACTTTAAAGTATAAATTCATTTGAACTGTCTGTTGTGTGCAGTTGTACAACTTCGCCACACGTTCCTTCTCATGCCTGCAGTGTTTAACTTTCTTTTTTTGCAGACTGCTAAAATCTTTTAAAGTTTGAACTTGTATATTTACATAATGCCCCGTTCGTTCATATTTACATTCATACATTGAAACCTGATGTTCAACATTTTCATTATCTTGTGAATCACATAACATAATCAGATAACAACACTATCTTTTTCCCGTTATCTGAATCTTTCTCTTCCGCTATAGAGCTGACTATGAAATAATCACGATTTCCCAATTTAGGAAACAATTGTTTTCATAACTGATTGCGTGGCAAATAAACTAGGATAAGTGTTTGTTTATCAAATATCATCAGTTTAGTTATAACTGTCAAACTATTACGAGAATCACAAACACAGCAATGTGTTTGTTACAGATGTACTATAAACATCTGTTTCTATTCATTATCAGATAAAACGGCTATATCAGACGACTTGAAAGTGAGTTGCTTCTCAAATAACGCTGAACTGAAATATATATATAAAAAGTGATTTTTCTATTAGCGGAAGTATTAATAACATTCTGAAAACGATGTATTTCTTTCAATTTAATTTAAAAGTTCCATATAACCCACTTGAACTTCTTCCGTCAATGAATCTTCATCGTTTTTATCAAAACAGTAGTTGTCTAAATCCGCGAAAAACAATTCGGATAAATTAAAACACGGATAATTGATATTGCTTCAAATAACCCTTTATTTTAATTGCATGCAATACCACAATCAGTAAATATGCCGCAACAAGCGCAAAAACGGAAGGCAGAAACCGAACCGTTATGCAACAAATCTAAATCTACAAGATCACTACAACAGAAACTAAACATAGAAGCGTACAAAAGTTTCAACTTTACTGTCAACTCGACATTTTTCTCGCTATATTATCTACAGCAGGGATTGCAGATGATTCTTTTTCAGCATCTATATTAAATTTAGTTTCCACCAACCCACATACTTCCTTGTCATGTTAGGAAGCGCAAATTTTCCTGCTGTGTTTCAAAGAGACAAAGTCACTTGGACTTCCGCATATTTGAGTCGAGCAACAGCTTTCATCTTTTTTCATCAACGTGTCGGAACAGTTTGTTTCATTCTATTGGGAAAACTGTTTGACTAAAAGAAGGAAGCGGCGTATGTTAAGCACATCAATAACTATTAAGAACGGGTCTTTTTAATTTGGGAAATACTCTAAGCGCCCAATAATATTATGTTTCAAAAACAAATTTTTTTCTCGGTACAGATTGAGCACTTTTAGCCACTTACGTTTAAAAGTGAAACAAATAAGCACAAAAGTTCGAAAATTGTTTTTTATTTTTTCTGTATCTTTAATATTTTTAACTAGCTCTATTATCTGCAGATTTAAAAAAATCAGTGTGTTTATGAGTAGATGAAGAACTTGATGTGTTGATTTATCATAGCGTGAGCTCGAAGAAACTCGGCAGTTTTTAATTTAAGACATAAGAGGGAAGAATTGAGAGAATTTTTATCTGCGAGTAAAGGATTAAACAATATAATATTCTACTGCAGTTTGAAAAGACAAAAGTTGCAATTGCTGTCAATACTAAATCTTTTCCATCTGGTGAACTCAGCAATAAACAAGTTGCGTCACAATTATTGTAATTTATAGTAACAAACTGCTTCCAAGGTTTGGACTTGTCAGTGCCGCGTGTAAGAATAAAGTATGTAATGATCAACCCAAGCAAACATATCCGCTAAAAGATATTTTAATATAAAAGCAACTATTTAATATTTGCTGTAATCCTTATTCATGTTTAAGATATTATAAGATTTTCGAAACTCGCTGACACTACTAAGAGCATTTGTGTGAAACGTGTGTAAAACCTTTCACACAGGTTTCACATAAATATATGTAAAAACGATATGTGAAAAAATGGTCACGTTTGACATATCAAAGTGTGTGAAAAAGATGTGAAAGTCTGGAGGCCCGGACAACTGCTTTTTGTGTGAAAATAATAACGGTAAGAAAAAGGTGTGAGAAGGTGTGTGAAAATTGTGTGAAAATTTGAAATCTTGACAGCTGCTATTTGTGTGAAAATTGTGTGAAAAATGACTTCAACCTAACCATTCAGAGTAAGACTAACTGGCAAAACATTATGTTCAGGGCCATAGCTAGCGTCAGGCAGGGAGGGCAAATGCCCCCCCTAAATTTTGGACCGGAAGTTGATTTTAAAGAATATTTTTTCAGTAGAACGTAGTGATATAAAGTTGGGCCATAACTAGCGTCAGGTAGGGAAGGCAAATGCCCTCCCTAAATTTTGGATCTAGCTACGGCCCTGATGTTATCTTCAGATTGTAGAGTGCATGATCATCATCACAAGATTGGAAGAGTGATTCTTTTGTCTTTTTATGACCTAAACACGAAAGTTGTGGTCCATGCCAAGAAAGAAAATTGCGAGCTATATTTTGAGATACGGACTGGCTAACGACTTTCTATTTCCCAAGTGTCAGTCCATATCGTGTAGTAAGGGCCTAAAACTGACCAGTCATAGACCTCAAACCCTTGTTACACCTATTACTATAATATACTATATATGTTGTTATTGTTATCGCGATTGATTATTGTAACTTTAATACTTTAATTATTGGACATTTTTGTGTGAAGACAGAGTATTTATCGTAAAAATTGCATGACTGGAAGCGTAGAGGTTCCTAACGTTCAAACAAAGGACTCGTCGGACATCAAGACTACGCTAGCAACGCCTGGGACATAGAAATAGAGATTTTTGGCAAAATTTTTCGGTTTTTTGTGGACTAAAAGCCAAAAGTAAAAACCCATCTATATTTTCCAATACTTTTCGAGAATTTCCTGATATTTTTGGTTTGCTTTTTTGTTAAGCTTTACAATGAACATATATTTCAAGTTACAGTCAGGTTCAACACTAATGTGCTTTAAAATATTAAACACATACTGATCGCCTACCATCGTAGCTTTTCCATATATTCTAGAAATCTCCAGAATCGATTTTAAACTGTCGAGTTCAGTAAAACTTCCACTATGTTTATGAATTTACAAGACATTTTTGGCAGACCATTAATTTTGATTATGCTTTCACAAAATGATGAATTGACTTGTTTTGATGGGTGGCTTCATGCAAACCTGTGCGCGCATGCTCATGTGGTTGAGTTCAGTTCTGTGCACGTGCGTGTTTACACATGCGTGGGTTGAGGAGATCATAATTTGCAAATATATTACCTTGCCTTGCTCTCACAAAGGTATAACAAAAAAACTAGCTGCAAAACATACAGAAAAGCTTAACTTTAATTTCCTGTTTCAACTGTATGTAGTTTTTTTCGTGCTTGAACAATTTTATTTCTATCATTGAATAAATGAATATTTTTAAAATGAGAGTTTTAAAAATGATGGGTATAACCTCTATAGACAGAGATTTATGTTTGTAAGAGTTGAGAGCTGCAGACGTCATCTCTTTTTGGAAGCTTGTAGGCAGATCGAACTATTTACTTTAAAGTTTATTTTGACCAAAATGGCAACAAGAGCGATCACCCATTAACGAAATTGATCATTTTTTCTAAGTTGGTTTAGTCAACAAGAAGCACATCTTCTTACATCATATACGCATGCTCATTTGCTGTCTCTTTACAGTTGTCAGTAACTAATTAGAGTTGTGCTTTTCGAAGACGTAAAAATGCACCAAACTAACAAATGTAAGATACTCTTTTGCTCGAACCGTTAACTTTTGTTTCTGCGCTCAAACTTATTTATGCTCACCGGATTAATCAACATTAACAGCTGAGGTCTATTGTTTTGGGGCTTTAGGTGTTTTTATGCTAAACACGATTATTGAAAACGGCGCCATACCATAAATTAAGATTTGATTTTCAAAGAATTACAATTGATTACATTCCCTTTTTTATGAAAACTTCTATTTTGGGTATGAGGCTGATCACAGCCGGATCTCAACCTCAAATGTTCCAAAACGTGTTCTCGATACTAAGCAGCGGTTGCCATTCCATTTTCAAACTCTATAGAAATAAATATTCTTTTCCTAGTCTAAGCCGGAGGTTTTATTCTTAAACACGTTCTCAAATTTTGACAGTTTTGAACCTCCACGTTTTTGTAAGAAAGTTTCTTCATCTAAAAAAAAACAAGTAATAAAATACAGCTAGTGTGGAGGAACAAGCTTTGGATATGTTGGATATTTGACAATCCATCGGCCGGAAATTGAACATTGCATGACATCAAAAGGAATCAAAAATATGTCTTTATTTATCTCACAATATCCGGTCCTTGGAGACTTCCAATGTAAACATAAAATGTCATACGTATATACACTAAATAAATACTACAATAATAGAATACAAAGACAGCTTCAATATTTGAATGTTAAAACTAAAACTTAAAATTGCAAAATTTGCTGTAATATGAGGCGTCAGAGGACTTGCAGCCAGGTTCTTATTTAGCGTGGTTGTTTCGTTCTTCTGTTAGGTTGTTTGTTTATGGTCTGTTTATTATTAATTATCTCAAAAGACAGTGTTCAATAAGCGTAGGAAATGAATCTTGATGGAAATTCAATTAACCGTGAAGATGGGCAATTTCCTCCCACATCAGTAATACTTCCATCTTAACAATGCCGACAAAAGAGTTTAATTTGAAAACGGTTTAACTTCATTGTTCACGCATAGTTTTTACATTGCCCCCGAGGAAGGTGATGGATATAGCAGAAACGCAAGGGCAACAGTTTTGTACTATTTAACGTTTTAACAAGGGAAACTTTTATATAAATCTTTTAAATATATTTTACAATTTTAAATCTCAAAAATTTTGTCTACCCCGACAGAATTTGTTTGTTTTTTGTTATCAGTAAACTGATTAGATCAAGTGGTTTTTCGTTACCAACTCAACGAAACTTTAAAATCCTTTCCTATCAGTTCAGAGTGTCGTTAGCGGAGGTTACCGAAACTACACCTTCACAGCCAAGAGACAGACTGCCCAGAAGAAAGACAGAAAGACAGAACTCTACTCCGGAGCGTCACCACTAACATCGCACGAGCATTCTTCGTGTCGAGTTGCTCAATTAAGAAAATGATAAACTCTTGTCATTACCATAACAGATAACTGAGCAACAAGTTGAGCTACAACTAAGCAAAAACATAGAGTTACAGAAAGCTATCCAGTTCGGCAAACAATAAATCAAAGACTTGAAGAAAGAGACAAAAACTCTACACTACAAGAGAAGAACGCCAACACAAGTTCCTTCGCAGCCACGACAGGCATAAAACTAGTAAGCTTGGAAACCTAATTAAGAAAAGAGCAAGCAAGAAGCATCAAACTTGAAGCCCACACAAGAAGATCCAATTAAACGATTTTCGGAGTAGAACTGATGAAGAAAACACTCTGGAAGAATTGATAATGCCCATGCAAAGCCATGGGTCAATTCTATGAGTTTTCAAAGGGAACACCTACCAAGACCTCGCCTTCTACGGCGCTACAAAACAACCGACATGCCGAAAGTCAGCTTAACAGAAAACTACGTTCAGACAGTGAACAAGTTTTTCCATCTCGGTCGAACTATCCCGCATCATCGCTTCAGGTAAGCAATGTTGTTGTCCCCTTACCTTAAACTGTGAACCGTCTACAAGATACGTATCCGGCCCTTGTACCTTGCAGGATTTTATTCTCTATGGTTTTCTTTTTTTTTCTCCACGTTTGTGGCTTTTTTCTGTTCCCTCTGTACTTTATTTGTTTTTATGTCATATTTTTTCTCAAGGATTCACAACAGGCCCCCTATCTAAGAAAGAAGGAAGCTTTCTGATGGTTCCAGTCCAAAAGCTAACGTTATTTATTACAAGGAATATTTTCCAGCCCGAAACCATAAATGTTTGTTAGCAGCCCCTGGTTTTAGAAGTTTTTAAAATAATTCCTTGTTAGATGAAATAATGAACTTATAGACTAAAGGATGTATTCAATTTCGAAAGAAGAAACTATACAAGAAAGCAAATTACATGTCTTAAAGATGACAATGGTAACAAAATACCCAGTCCTACGGTGGCCCAGAAGGCTCATCACTGAACTAAAAGATTGGCAACGTAAAACTAAAGAACACAATGCAATAAATAAA
>JAOBYE010145777.1:6363-18567 GCA_025403585.1 Parazoanthus swiftii | reverse complement strand
ATGATAAAAGTAGTTCCTTCGAGCTTCATAAAAATAAGGAAAATTCAGCACAGCTATTGTAACAAATACGCTGAATTTATGCATCAATAACTAAACATCACGCAGTTAATCGACAAAATGAAATTGGAATATAATGAATGCTTGTTTTCATGCAGACAGTTGTTCATCTTAATGAGTATTAACAAGACGTGAAGTGAAATAATTTTGTTTTTAGTTACAATGATTGAATCGGCGAAAAAGTCGCCGATTATCCCGTGATCTTGAAGTTGAACTGTGTTGTGGAAATGAAAATCGCCGGCAAGGTCCAAAATCTGCCGGCTATCGCCGGCAACCGGCAGCTATTTTGAACCCTGATACTGAGCGTGAGTGAACTTATACTATGTCTCATGGTTTGATCTGTGCGGAATATTACAGTTTCTTACGTAGTATGTTTAACATCGACTTCTCTGAACCTTCTGCTTGGCTGGGGGGAGACTGATTAGCACTCTCCTCTTTGGGGAGGCTACTGATTAGGGACTGGGTACGATCTCCGGGCTCAGAGGCGGTATCCTGCAGAGAAAAGTAATGATATTCAATCCCAGTCATGGAACAATCTCGAGGGAATGGAGAATCCTAATGAAATGCTGATTAAATGGAAAGCAATGTTTTTAGAGGTTTGTGATAAACATGCTCCAATGCGAGCACAAGGGCATCTAAAAGTCCATGGATTAACTCTGATCTCAAACGTACAATATATCATAGAGACCGATTAAAACTCAAAGCTATTAAATCCAACCTTCAACAAGATTGGGTAAACTATAAGAAAACACGGAATCGAGTAAATACCGAAATCAAGAATGCCAAGAGGCGCTTGTGAAAAAAATATGCCAACAATCCAAAGAAAACACGGCAAACTATAAATGAAATGTCTCGCAATTAACGAAGCGCGAAGGAACAACAGTACACAGCCCCAGTGAGGTCGCTGAGAAATTTAACAAATACTTTTCAGAAATCGGGACCAAAACTTGCTAAAGAGATCAAGTATGTTGATACAAGTTAAAAAAATTATCTGATCAAAACGTATAAACGTTTTAACTTTGAACCAACAAATTCAACATACGTTTTAAAACTTTTGTTCAAGCTTTGCAAATCAAAAGCGACAGGTCTCGACAACATTTCTGCCAAGTTGCTTAGAGAATGTCCCGATCTAATTTCAAATTCGTTAACCACTATATTCAAGAAATCCATACAAATGGCCCGGGTTGGATGGTAGGTATGATCGTCGTGTTTTTTAGGGTATAAAATCGGCGATCTGGTATTTTTTAGGGTATTTTTGAGCGAAAATCGCACTCGAAACAAAATCTGGTATTTTTTAGGGGTTATTTCAGGGTTCTTGCACTTCTTCAGGATCCCAAATCAAGGATTTTCAAGGACTTTTTCGGTCATTTTCAAGGACCTTGGCACTCAAATTCAAAGACCTTTTGCATTAAATAGGAACTGCATATGTGACTAAATGTTTGTGCGATTTATATATATCACGTGTCAAACAGCAAGTTTATTTCCGGTTGGACAAAAATATTCAGACTCGGAGATTTAAAAAAAAAATGGTTTTCGGGATTTGTGCTGGAAACTTACACTTTAACACTGAAAACAAAATAAAACTTCTACTTTGACTCACTTGCACTTATTTCCAAGGACTTTTCAGTATTTTTCAAGGACCCGAGTCTAAATTCAAGGGTTTTCAAGTCCTTGAAATCAAAAAATTAAACTCAAGGATTTTCAAGGACTTCGGGAACCCTGTTATTTGAGCTAAAGCGGTACGCTGAAGACCAATTCAGGTATTTTTTAGGGTATTCCAGAAGCGAGGGTATTTTTTAGGGTGAATTTTTTTTTCCACTAGGTATTTTTAGGGTAGAAATTCGAGCTTCCCGACGGTCATCCCTACCACCTTCACCCTGAAGTACCCCCCCCCCCTCCTGGACAAATGGGTGTCTTCCCGGATGCCTCCGTTCACCTACCATTACTTAACATACAAATGTAGTTTCTTGGTAAAAATATTTCGACTATTTCTGGAAGCGAAATTAACTTAACAATTTTTTGCACAGTCACCAAGAGGATTGGAGATGTTTTCGTATCTCGTAAAAAAAATCAGTGTTGTCCATTAGTTATAAGGGTCAAAACGCTGCGCCACACAAACTCACGATATAGTAACAATTTATTTCACTCAAGTTTCCCCGCTATACACTCTTCTATGGAGTAATGGATTAACGTCTTTACAAAACCAAATAATTTTTAACATCGTAGGCAGCCTGGTCGCTACAGCCACTCTTATCAAAGTTGTTCTACCGTATCGAGTTTCCCCCGTCTCCACGAACAGCAGCCTCTTCTATCGGGCTCATCTTCCATTATTAACCACTTTTCTAACGAGCTTCCTTTACTAGGTCCCAACTAATAACAAGATTACAGTAATTAAAGAGAACTGTTACTTATAAAGGGTATTTCCAGCTTTCCCACAGGCTACCCAAAACCAAACGTACTATTATTCTGTATGCGAGCTCACGTGGCTTCTTCCACAGGCTACCCAAACGTACTATTACTTTCTTATGCAGGGAACTTAAGGTGTTATGCACAAACGCACGAAGCAAGCGAGCTACGAGACAACTTGTGAAAACGCGCGAGTTAAGCGAATAGTGAGACAGTTTATGGCAAAGCAATTTATAGTCAGGCGAATTTTGAGACATTTTAAGGGAAGGCACGAGCTAATATAATTATTAAACACTTTCTTGCAACCCAAGAACCAAGCCGCTCACAAGATTTTGTGTAGCAACAAACTGTTACAAGTAACTGATTTTTAAAAAACGATTTTATTGACTAGTCAATTTATTGGCAAACACAATCTATTAATTTGTCAATTTGTACGTTATTTTCGGTCATGATAATGATGCGCACATGGACGACTCTTTCTCTACTGGCTAGCGGGTTAGAAACCGTGATAATCCGTGGTTTGTCTCTTTTGCGGAGAGGAGGAGGGGGGGGGGGGTACAAGGAATTGGCAAATACGTCAGTCAAGGGTCGGGAATTGATTCTGCTCAAACAAAACTTCAATAACGCTTTGTTATTGTGTACTTTCTCATTATTTTGGATGGGGAAATGAGGCAGCAAAGCTTGCCGTAAGGTGGGTAGTTCGTCAAAATAATTGCCCGTACGATTTCACCCCCCATAGGTCTCCCTCAAGCCCCCACCTCTCCCTCCCCATCCACGGGTGCTTGTTGCAAACCGATGACGGTGCTCTACTCTACGACTGCTGACAAAAACATCGTCCCACTAAATTCATTTCATCTGCACTGGAGAATTGTACTGTCAAACCAAAGTAGTTTTACTATCACCAGCACCAACGACCTCCTCGCTCGAAGGCCCAAACTGGTCGTAGCACCTGTCCAGGGTGATCTGAGCCAACTCCTTGGTGCGGGGGAGTGTGGCGGGATGTTTGGCCAGTCTTTCCAACAGGGGTATTCCCTCCTCGTCTCGTACTAGAATACAGTACTTGACCGCTATAACAGGACAGAACCGATATCGAGTTAACTTTATATGACATGTGGACTAATTTATCATAGTTTACTAATGCTTGGCCGATTTCATCATCATCATCATCATCATCATGATTTCAAACGCTGAGTATAGATCGGAGTCAAGATGGTTTAAAGGAAATGATCTTTTCCTGGTGTGTAACGATGCAAACTTAACCAGCTGTAATAGCACTTATCGATGCAGTTTTACTTTCCAAAAACGTCATTTTATTGACGTATATAACCTTAATTTTAAAACTATCCTAGAAAGAAATATATGCAGTTGTCAGAACTAGAAACGTTATCAAAAACTGTCTCCTCGAATTCAAGGATCTTAACATAACTTCTCTGATTATCTCTCAAGTTCACTTCTAGCTTTTTGACTATTTGACAGGTGATGATGATCTGATCTGTTTTGATCTGATACGATAGGAAAAATGACATAACACGAAAATATAATACTAGCTATTTATTAACCGAGAGTGAGGCATGTTCGGGAAACATCAAACTGAAGCCTTGATATAGCGAGCGATGGCGAGGTCAGTACGTTAAGGCCGCAGTTTGATATTTCCCGTAAAGACCGAACGTGTTATGTGACATTTTTTTTCTAAAAGCAAACAAAGCACCGTGCAGCTTGAAATTCTTTACTTCGAACATCCGGTTATGCGCGACCGCAGGTCCGATCCAGACCGCTTGAGAACCTATCAGAACGGGCGTAGTATCTTTGCTACCTAATAATACACACTTAGTGACCGGCCCCGCGGGATACAGTGAGTTTACTTCGCCCGAGATTCTCTATTTTTCCCGGGACGAAGTCGGAGGGAACATGCACAATCGACGGTGAACAAAACTCACAGTTTCCCAAGGAATAGCCATTACTTGTGTGTCATATAGGGGTGCATGCGTCTGACTAAAATAGTGTTTCCAACTTTTCTTCGTGGCGTTGGGATATAGGTCAATCAACATTTCGTTCAGCACCTTCTTTGTTAAAGATTTTTCAAAATTTGACGACTTTTTCTTCGTAATTTTCTTGACCAAAAGGCTCGAGGCATACTGACAGAGAATTTCTTTGAGTAGTTGGCCATTTCTATTTTTACGGAGGCTGAAACCTATAAAGGTCCTTTTTGTTGAACTTCCGGCAGCCTGCGTCGTCCTCCATTAACTTTGGCGATGAGAAACGTCAGACCACCATCTGTCAGTCATCGACCAATGAAAACGTGTGACATTGATCACGTGCAACAGCTGTGGACAAGTGTTTTCCCCAGCTACTGATTTGACAACTAAACCTTGTGTCATCGGATTAGCCAGTGACAACGTGCAAAAATGAATTTTATACACTGTATATTTGTCAAGATATGGCATGTGATATTTGATATGATTTGATATAATATGATATGGTATGATATTTGATATGATATGATCTGATACGGTATGATATATGATATGATTTACGATACCATACAATACGACATGATATTAAATTTAGTCAAACTTACGATCAACACCGCAAAGGTTGGCTAGAGCCCAGGCTCCCCAGTGCTGAATGGCCGGAGTGTCAAAACGCGGGAGTAACCGCAAGATGGGCTGGAACGAGCTGCAAATTCAACAGCACAGATAAACTAGCAGTTAATACCCTCGAGAGAACACTTCCTTTTCACAGTTCGGTGGCCACAGAGGACATGAACTAACATAAAGCCACCGTTAAACAAGCCAAAACAACAAGGCAGATTAATGCAATAGCAGTTAATGTGCCCTCAAGAGAACACTAAGTGTACAGAGTTTGGTGGGCAGTTAACTAATGTACTCTCAAGATAACTATAAGTGTACAGAGTTTGGAGGGCAGAAACACTGTGAATTAACAAAGCCTCTACAGATGAGCTATGTAGCATAAAACACGAGATCCTTAAAACCAAATTCGCGGAATTAAAATGAAAATTTCGCCTCAAAGTGGCCACAGCTATGCTAACCTACGGCGAAAAAGAATCAGCAGACTTTCACGGAAGGAACACCTCTTCACTTCAACTAAAGAACTTGTTCACACATTTTGTGTTGCACGAGTCTGACGAACAACTGGGCTACAATTGCTAAAGAAACATCCATTCTTAATTAATATTGATCTATACTTGCAAGGCGTAACATTTTGCGGTTTCTTATTATACAGACGTTTCTCCTTATGAGAGGTCTATAATGAAAAGGTCTTACTGTGAGGTGTTCACGATACACAAGTGAACTGTTGTAAGGTGTTCATAGTGCAAAGAAGTGCCCCGTTGTAAGGTATTCACAACACGGAAATGTCCTGCTTAAGGGTGTTCACAACACGGAAGTGTTCTGTCGTAAGGTGTTCATAACACGGAAGTGTCCCGACGTGAGTTGTTAAAAACACAGAAGTGTCAGGACTGTTGATGCGTTCACAACACGGACGTGTGTTCACAACACGGAAGTATTTCTTCGTAATGTGTTCACAACACAAAAGTGTCCTGTTGTGAGATATTTATAACACGGACGAGTTCTGTCGTAAGGTGTTCATAACACGAAAGTGTCCCGTTGTGAGTTGTTCAAAACCAGAAGTGTCAATACTGTTGATGCGTTCACAACACGAACATGTTCTGTCGTGAGGTGTTCACAACACGGAAGTATTTCTTCGTAATGTGTTTACAACACAAAAGTGTCCTGTTGTGAGATGTTTATAACACGGACGAGTTCTGTCGTTAGGTGTTCATAACACGAAAGTGTCCCGTTGTGAGTTGTTCAAAACCAGAAGTGTCAATACTGTTGATGCGTTCACAACACGAACATGTTCTGTCGTGAGGTGTTCACAACACGGAAGTATTTCTTCGTAATGTGTTCACAACACAAAAGTGTCCTGTCGTAAGGTGTTCATAACACGAAAGTGTCCCGTTGTGAGTTGTTCAAAACTAGAAGTGTCATTACTGTCTATGCGTTCACAACACGAACATGTTCTGTCGTGAGGTGTTCACAACACGGAAGTATTCCTTCGTAAGGTGTTCACAACACAAAAGTGCCCTGTTGTGAGACGTACATTACACAAATGTGTCCTGTCGTAAAATGCTCACAACACAAGACGTATTCTAAGGTGCTCACAGCAAAAAAGTGTCCTGTATGAAGTGTTCACTTCACTTGTGTTCTACCGTGATGTGTTCAAAATACAGAATGCATAAAGGCGGACTAGTTGTAAGGTGTTCATTGTATAGAAGCGATCTGACATGAGGTGATCGCAACAAGAAAGTGTCCTGATGTGAGGTGTTCACGATATAGAATACGCAAAGGACTAGTTGTAAGGTGTTCGCAGTACAGAAGCGATCCGACGTGAAAGAAAGTGTCGTGATGTGAGGTGTCCACAATACCGAACGGTCCTGTAATAAGGTGTTCAAGAGGTGTCACAGGTGTCTGTCAGGACAGTCCTACGGTACCAACAGGTATATGAGTATTACCGGTAACTGATATGGCGCGGAGACCGAATGTCCCACTGTTCAATCACTTCCTCCTGCGGACAGAGAGAAACGTAATCCAATATTGTTAATGTTTATTTACCGGTAACTCATCTGGCGGGGCGCCTCTATGTTCCATTCTTCCACTGTCTGCACCTAGAATAGAAAACGGCCATTGATAGGAGAGTGGCAGTTGGCAGACATTTTCATGCGCTCTTAATTTCGAAGTCTTTACTGCAAGTGTTAGTTCGGCGGGTAAAAGTTCTATCAATTCCCGCCTCTCTATTAAGCCCATCTTTTACGCATCCAAATTTGTAGTAAGCCCCCCCTCTAAGAGCCCCCACCCCCCAATCCCTCAGAAGGCTCAAACCGTAGAGGCTTAACAGAGTCTTACGAAATGTACTAATTCTGATCGTATCGACGAACAAATGAGTCTTAAGCGTAAAAAACCAGACAAGAGGCAATCTAGCACCGAATCAAACTCTAAAACTCGACATCATCTCTTTTCCTTTTTTCCTTAAATCACCTGTCTTCCCGAGTTCCAATTATGCTCCAAGAACACTGAAAACACTCTGGTGCAAAATGTTTCACCATAGTATTTCATACTCGGTTGTCAAACACGTTTTAGTTGCACCAAAATCATGTAATTAGCAACAAATCTTGTAATGAAGAAATAGCACCTATTTCGGTGTATGGCTATGATTGCACACATTGTTCAACAAAGATTTTCCATTTTCGGGACATGTTTCCAGATTTAATGGTTCAGGCAGCTAACACAAAATACATGAAAAATCGCACCAGGTAACTTAATTCTTATCATCAAGAGAGAATAAAATGTGAGTTAGATACAATACGATGCCAAGTTCGAAAAAGCTTTCTCTTAGAACGTACCAAGTTTCTTAAAGCCTCATTCCTGCTCAGGGTGGTGTTAGTCCAGGCTTGTGGCCCGTCGGATGCTAAGTGACACAGGATGCCAGCTGCGTTGTAACTCACCTCCAGCTCGTAGATACTGTTGTCCATAAGATTACTGAGATATAAGAAAACAACTTGCTCAAATTGGACGATGATGCATTCAAGGAAAGTACATAAGTTTTCTCTGTCATTTTTAAAATTTATTTTTTAACTTTACATAGACTACTATGCCTGTTTTGAGCAAAAGTGAGTTTACTTTTAATGTATAGAAAAAGATCAACTTGATTTCTTGCCTAACTTTGCAGTAAGCCAACCCCCTCACTCTTTGTGTTCAAATACGGTCAACAAGAATGTTGGTATTTCACATTCGTTGAAGACAATTACAAAGACCATTTAACATATTCTAATACAATAATACGTTTATCTACCAGCATTTTAAGTTAGAAACACCAAATTCTATCAGATTACAAGCCCAGCCAATTCAAAACATAAACTTACTTCCGAATATAGGTGACCGCCCCCATATCCCAAAGTATATAAACCCACTCCGACCATACTTGTTTATTGAAAAATGCTCTGGAAGCTGCAGTATAAGCCATTGGACATATATTGGTAACTTTATGAATCTCGACCAAAAACAAAAAGGTTCTCACGGTACCAGAAACTGCTTCGAAAGCCTAATGTCGTAGACAAATATTGAGGCGTGTTGTAACGTAGAATCCCTGTACAATGTCATTGTAGTACAGATTTTTTGCTCGCAAGAATTATTGTAAAAAGATAAAATGTTGGGAAACAGATTTGCAAGGCTGTTTTCAAAAAAGCCTAAACTTGAGCCCCTTTGGCTGTCTATCAGTTCTAATTTATGGTGGACTAGTTATAGAAAAACTGGTTTTTCTGTGTCTGCGACTAGGCCAATAGTGCCTTTTGATCAGAAATAGCTGATATGGTGTGTTCTCATCGACGTTTTGAGCTAGCCCTTCGTCTGCGCAAAAACAAAAATAAAATGAAATGTAATAAAACTAATAAAAATAAAATAATACAAAAATAAATAAATAAACAGAAAAACAAACACGACATGTAAAACTGGGCGAGTTTTGATTTGTTAAAAAGGGCTGGTTACGCTGGCGTGGAGCATAAAAAAGATAAAATGGATTAAAATGGCTATCAATCTGATGCTCCCCTGAGCCTATTTAAAATACTTTTCCATTATATTGTGAGATATTAAACCTTGTCGTCCATCCACAAACCCATTATATCACATAACAGAACAGGACAATTAAGATTGAATATACTCACTAAAATTCCTCCACATACAGCATAAGGCGAGGTCTGAGGAAATCGACTTCTGCGACATTTCCCTTAATAAAAGTAAAAGAAACAAGAAGCTGATATTAGCACTGTTTAAATGATGAGAGTTCAGACTGTCGGTATGTACATGATTTGTTCGAACCGTGACTTCAGAGAAGTGAGGAGTTCCAAAGCTTTGTTATCCTTTAACCCACGTAAAGGGGCCTGGTTACCCAAGAAAACGCCCGATGCCGCAGAGATAACGGGAGACATTCTCGAACCCAGAGCCCACACGGCCAGCAGCAAAACGAAGCTTTGGTAACGCATCGGTAACGGAAGTCGGAGATTCTCGGAATTTTCTGCTCGTGTAACTGAAATGTTGTGCATTAATCTTTATCATAAACTTCAGATCTGATACAGACCAATCAAATGTTTTCAAATTAACCACGGATTGGTAACCTCCATTCCCCCAGCCGCGAAATGAATTGTTTAAGTTCCACCAAAAGTCAGTCTCTGACTTCCGTTACTACCTGAATGCGGCCGGAGCAGTTCGTTTGGTAATAGGCAGAGTGGGCTCTGGATACGAGAATGAAAGGGACACAAAATGAACTTCAGTTGCGAGAAGAGAGAGCAGAACTGTTGGAAAATCCTTCACTCATATGTCTATTGTACTGATGTCATGCATGAAGTTATATGGCACAAAAGAAAACAGCAAGTTGTTAAAACAAAACTGATGGTGGGTAACTCTACACAAAATTCAAAACAAAAATATGTCTTGCGGTTTTTAATTTTGTCCCATGACGAGAGGGACTATTATCAGCATGGGATTCATGTAGAAGTTCCTTGTCGGGGCCAAAAATTCAATAAGAAAAACCACGACATAAGTGGTCTTAATTTTGTCAATATTTGAAAATCTTCAAGAGTCCGATTAAGTATTAATCGCCACTCCTGAAACTACGAAAAGACTGATTCCGTCTACTCTAACGTTCGCAGAAGGCAGAGCTCTAACGGATGTTTTAGACAATTCATATTTAGCAACATTCCGAATACTGTTGTTCTTGCAAAAGGCTTGTGACTTTATCTCACCCAAAAACCAATGCGATATGAAAAATCCATTGCCGTATCTCATCACGGTTTGTTCCCCTTAATATTTGTGTATTGTTCGTTTTCGTAATTTAGTATTTGTAGCATTGCTTCCTGGGACCGATTGGGTAGACGGTTCCAGTCCCAATTTCATTTCTGGAGTGAGGACTAAATTATTTTGTCACTCACCATAAGACCAAGCATGTTCCTAAGAAGTTCTCTGTGGCTTGATTCAGGGACACTCTATTGAAGAGACATTACAAATGAGAAACAAAAACACGAGACCTTTTTGAGGTGAACCAAGATACAAATAAACTGAATATTTACAATCTGGAAGAAAATCTGTTTCTGTTTTACAAAACCACGGCAGCAGTTTGTTCCTTACCGACTTGCACTTCATAAACAGTTCCATTCCTCCCAGGTCAAAGAACAACGAACAGTTAAAAGGAGTTTCATCTGTAATAAAAAAGCAAATACGTTTGTAACAAGGGAACCCAGAAAAAAAATTCTTGAGAATTCAAGTTGCAATTCTTCTGTGTAAAAACCAGCATTTTAGACAAAATGATTGACCGGTTACGAGTGTTATTAATGGTAGATAATGTCCAGTGATTGTAACTAGTGGTAACTACTGGTTATATATACCATACCAGTGACGTTCCAAAGGGCACTCCAGCAGCACTCCAGGACACCTCCAACGGTCTGTAATAAATAAACCATATCGATGAGTTCCTACACGCTCACAGTTTTGAAAATCTACGATCTCTCTGGAGTATTGTTAAGATTTGTCAAGGAGTTCTCCAAATGGTAGTATTTTGAAGCTACACCAAACATTTTCTTCATTAAAAAAAAATTGCGGCAGCTAAATTGAAATGCGGATTTTTTATTTGGCCTAAAATGTTTAAAAGTTTAGGACGAAATATATTTCAATTTTCTAGAAGTAAGTCCATCAGCATCCCAGTCCTGACTATTTCAAAAGACTCCAGGAAGGGAAGGAAATATAATTCCAGGACTCTTTAGAAAGTCCCGGAGATGTTCAAGCCATGTTTAAACTACCAAGTTAGTGAACTGCTGACAAAAATGTAAATATGCCAAGAAATGAGACAACAACTGATGACACCTACTGGTTGGCTTTCAAGCTTGTATCGGATTACATCCAGAAACGTCTGCAAGAAGACAAAAGGGAGCAGATTAAATTACAGTGGAACCTCGGTTTAACGAAGTGTCAAGGGGCTCGGGAAATTAGTTCGTCATATCGAATTTACGTTTAATCGAGGTTCTGTTTCATACATTTTACTGTAACTCTGGCCCGGCTGTATGAAGAACTTTGTTCCGTCGTCATATCGAGGAATTCGCTGTTAAGGGGTTCGTTAAATCGAAGTTTTACTGTAATAACTAAAGTCAAAAAAGGAACGGACTGCGACAAACATAAGTCAAGGGGAAGTTAAAAGTAACGGAAAGGGCAAGTGAAACAACTAATACCGGAAAACCTCAAAACGAAGCCCATAAGCTTCTTTTCAATTTTAGGACACTTGGATCAGTTTCTTTTCAAAGGTGGGTTTCTTTTGGAGATAACTTAATTGCGAAGTCAAGAAGGCGACCTTTTTCAAAATGGATGATACAAATATTGAGAATTGCTAGCATGACGTTCAAAATAGGCCTACTGGAGACATAAAGAATTCCATAAAGAAGAAAAAAGAAGAAAGAAGTAGAGATAAAAGACCATACTACCTGGAAAAGAAGTAGAAATAAAAGACCATACTACCTGGAAAAGAAGTAGAGATAAAAGACCATACTACCTGGAAAAGAAGTAGAGATAAAAGACCATACTACCTGGAAAAGAAGTAGAGATAGAAGACCATACTACCTGGAAAAGAAGTAGAGATAGAAGACCATACTACCTGGAAAAGAAGTAGAGATAGAAGACCATA
>JAOBYE010145666.1:0-18568 GCA_025403585.1 Parazoanthus swiftii | reverse complement strand
GAATCCACTTACACATCTCTGTACCACTGACCTGAGAAATAAGAGGTAAAATGCCCCAGTTACCCTGCAATACTAGGAAGGGGATTGGTTGCCTGTTTCGTTATTCCCAAACCCGGTGACAAAATACCATTTTGATAATCAGTTTCCTTTGGAGTATAGCCCTATACGAAAAAGCAGCGTAAAGATTTGATTCACAAATGCGAAGTTCACTCATAAGTGTAAAGTTGGGTATTGACGTACTTCCTTGAAGCAGTGACGTTTGTGAGTTGAATAAAAGCAGAAAAGAGGTCTTAATTGTACTACTGAACTGCTCTCTTTAGCTCATCTGAGCATACAGGTAAAATCTTTAATTAAGTATTTTAAGGTAATTTGTGCAATAAATTTTCCAGTGGTTTTTTTGTACGTTTTAACCAATCGAATTCCGGCTTTTCATTACTAAAATTCAATTTTTAACTCAATGGAGTTTGAAATAAGAGAGAAACAAAACATAAATTATCAACTGAAGCTGTGGGTGTCTACTTCCACAAAAGACTTTGTTGTTTTATCTTCACGAGTTTTGAAAGTCAAACCTTTTGGAGTTGCTGGCCTTGAGAGTTGATTTGAATACATCCTGGGGATTAATAAATCCTTTTCAGTAAGAAGCACATTTCCAATAAACAGCACATTAGGATTGACGTTTCTCCCACAAACACATTTAATACCTCTTAACGTTAGTGTATTTTAAATTTGAAAAATAGCTGGATTAGGTTCAGTTTTCATATGGCACAAAGGCTTGCAAGACAGCCGAGTGTTTTCTGACGTAGCTTTAATAACAATGACTGCTAAGAATAATGTTGACAAACGATTTCCTCCACTTGTGACAATTAAAATCTTCATTAAAAGCAAAACGTTTGTTGATTATTTTTTGAATAAAATTTCGCAGACGTTACCGTATTACGTAGAACTAACGAAACTTTAATATATGTCTAAGTCTTTTCATATGACATCTTCATTTTATGGAATTTTGGTTTTAAAGTATCTGTTGATTTTTCGAAACGTTTGCCATATAGGTATTTAAAAAACGTTTCTTCCATTTAGAAAAGACTACTTGAGCGGCCATTCAAAGTATGTTATTTTTTGTTCTCCAAAAAGTTCTCCATGATCAAAAACACGTTTCTCTAATTTATAATTTTCAGTAAAATGCATAACTTTGACTACATGAGCGGTCACCCGCAACATATTATCTATAGTTGCACAAGAAGTTCTCCATAGTTAAAACGCGCTTCTCAATTTCGAAGTGTTAAATGCGCCAACTTTTACTACATGACTGGCCATTCGAAATATTTTATTTTTAATCGCACAAGAAAACCTCAATGATCAAAAATGCGGTTCTCTTAATTATAATTTTCAGTTAAAATGTATGACTTTTATTACATGAGCGGTCATTCCCAATCTATTATCTATAGTTGCAGAAGAAGTTCTCAATAACCAGAAACGGAGTTCTCTATTTAGATATGTCAGTTGTGCATGACTTTTACTATATGGAGCTGCAATTCCAAAGATCTTATCTTTAGTTAGGAGAGAACAAGAAGTTCTCCATGATCAAAAATGCGTTTCTCTAATCACGGAGTTTATAATTTACATGTAAAATGCATGACTTTGACTACATGAGCGGTCATTCCCAATATATTATCTATAGTTGCACAAGAAGTTCTCCATGATCAAAAACGCGTTTCTCTATTTGCAAATGTTAGTTGCGCATGACTTTTACTATATGGAGCTGCAATTCCAAAGATCTTATCTTTAGTTAGGAGAGAACAAGAAGTTCTCCATGATCAATACATGCACAATACACATTAACATGAGGTCAGCTGGAACTGCTAAATCAAAATCAATTACTTCTGTTAGCCGCTTGGGGAAGTGCCAAGAAAACAAAGGGGATTAGAGATTGATTTTTTGTATTGTTTGGTGGATCTAAAGTTGACATTTTGTTCGCTTACTTTTTTTTTCACTATATCAAGCTAGTATAAAATTTCTGAAACAGTTCAAGTAATGTCAGTTCTAAATTCACAAGTTGGTATGATATGCAATTGCTATATGTATTAAAAACTGTCTTTTTTAAGGAAAAAAATAGCATTCTAAAATTACTGTGAATTAAAAGCAATTGATTTTTAACCACTCACCTGCATCTCATTAAATCAAATTGCAAACAAAATTTACCATATAAAATAGCCTGTATTGCAACAGAAAGATGACAGTTTGTTAAAACAAGTCTAAGAATGGTTAATGTTAGTGAAACTGGGATATATTCTTGGAATCTTTCGAGCGTAACTTCAAAATGTCAGTGTTCCGTCGAACATGCAACCCTCAAGACTCTCGAGATCACATCATATGCCATTTTACTCGTGCTTTCAATAGCGGGAAATTTGTTGGTGCTAGCAGTGGTTTACAAGAACCGACGAACACAAGCAAATGTGAATTACCTTATCGGGAACATGGCTGTTTCTGATATCCTTCTGGTGTTGTTTGGAATTCCACGCTGCATCCAAGAAATATTTATGGGCGAGCAGGTAAACGATGCATTTTCAATCGTCCTCTGTAAAGTCGCACCTTTTACTAACGGGATCTCTACGGCAGTGTCAATGTTGAGTCTATTAGTAATCGCTTTTGAGAGGTTCCATGCAGTTGTATACTCCATGAAGCCGCCGTTAATTGATAAAAGAAAGTGTCTTCAGATCATTTTCATGTGCTGGCTCACTGGAGTTGTTATCTCGTCAATAAATTTGTTTATTTTCAAGTTAGAGCAACTCGGAGAGATCACCAAATGCAAATACTCGTGGGATCCGATAATTGACAGTAACCAAGGAATGAAGATCTTCGCGTTGAGTTTTCTCGTGCTCTTCATAGTTATACCTTTAACGGTTCTCACAGCTTTGTACTCAGTACTAATCGTGTCTCTTCAACGACAGAAGGCATTTGTCAGTCTGCCGCTGGAGGAAAGAAGGCGCAGAACATTCGAGAACAGAAGAGTTATCTTCATGTTGGTCACTATTGTTGTGGTGTTCTTCTCTGCATGGATTCCATATTTAGTGATTCACATCTTCCTTTTTATCTTCTCGTGGAACTTTTCTATACCATGTAAACTAAGAAATGCTGCTTTTGGGGCACAGTTTTTGTCATTTTCTTACAGTATATTCAACCCACCTATCTACTACATATTTAGTGAAAACTATCGTAAAAGTATCAAGGAAATCCTGTTTTGCCCTGGTTTGTAGACCAGTGAGGAAGTGTGAGCTTTTAGGCATAATTCAGATAGATTTAAAGGAAAGAACTTACAATTGAAGAGAATGAAATAGATTTGATAGTCATTTTTCCTTCAATTCAATATTTTCAGTATCTGAGATAAAAATAAAATGAATGTTTGTTTCCTGTGACAGTTGTGTAGTCGAGAGAACCGTGGGAGACAATTACCCCTACAATCAAGCAAAGCGAAGTTGTTTAAATAATAAAATGTAGATGTAGGTTTTTGTTTCTTTATTGACCCCATAAATCATCCTAGCAATTTTTATTGTTTTAATTCAAATTTATGGTTCTCCACAACACTTACCAGACTAACCGTGTACGATAGTTTCGACCCGAAAACGTAAGTCAATAGTCTGATCCTTAGTCTTTAGCAAGATGACATATTGCTCAACGTTTTGGTGTAACTCGGCAGCATCTAACATGGAGAAACTACAGTGAGTACAGAACTTTGCCTGCACAATTGTCACAGGCTCCAGGAAGTACGACCACGTGACGCCGCTCCTACATTCATCAGCTGGAATGGCCGCCGGTCAAACAGCAGTTTATCCTGAGTGACTGTGTTATGATACATAAGTCTGCAATCAATCTCGCCCCAGCTAGCTGTCGGTGTGACAAATGTCTATAAAATAGCAGCTGTCTGGCGGTTTTTTGCTTATAGAGCATTCAAAATTTGGAATAATTTGGACAACAATTTAAAGAATAGCCCCTCCATTGAAGTTTTTTAAAAAAACGTCAGTGAAAGAGCACTTTCATTTACATTTAGATGAAGATTTAATATTTTAAAAGCAATATCATGTAAATTAAGGTAATTTTTTTTTCTTTTCTTGCATATTGTAAACATTTTTACTATTTTGTAAATAGCACCTGAAAAGCCCCAAGGGAAGTACACTATTGAAGCTTCATATCTTATCTTATATTATATTATATTAACTTATCTTATCTTATCTTATCTTATCTTATCTTATCTTATCTTATCTTATCTTATCTTATCTTATCTTATCTTATCACTCAGTTATAAGGGGCAGCTCATGGTTGCTTCATAGAAATACTTTCCAAAGCTAATTCCTTTAATTCTTACTCGAACATTATTGGTTAAACCGATTTAAATTGATAAATAAATCCTTCTAACAAACAGAATTATCAATGATCAATGTATTTTTGCTATATGTTACGTTACGTAATGATTTATTTCACTGGCTAGCGCTAAATTTGCTTCAGTGCCACTTTGGCTGCAATCCGTTTCAGTCGTCCTGAAAATAACTCTTCGGTATCGTATTTGCAATGAAGCTCTTACGATACAGTTACTTTTGGTTTATTTAGCTTGTAGCAGAACATCTTTTGGTAAAATAAAAACATCATTAAGTCCCACATCCCTGGGTTTATACAAGTTCATAACGGGTTATACAGGGGGGTTTATTTCCGGGCATATAAGCTGTACAAAAAAGTTTCAAAATGCGCAATTGCTATATCAGGGGTATAAAACTGAAAAACAACGCTGCCTTAAAATACATTTTTCGTGAGTAATAACAACAAAAGCAGAAATTTGCCTGTAATGCTCAATGAGTACCTTAAGCATGGTTAAAACAATTGTTCCAAGCTTCATTTGCGGTATTTACGAGGAAACAAGTAATACTAACTAACAAGGGTCACATTTTACCACTAAAATGTATTAGATGAAACTAATAATGTCTATTTATTGGGGCTGATATGGAGGGGCGGGGGGGAGGGGGTTATATCTGGAATATCACTTTTGTTGGTCCGTAAATGGGCTTATACATTGGGGATATACAACCGGAGGCTAGGAGTGAGGTACCCTACGGTACTTTGCAAGAAAATGGAAGATTGTGCAATTATGCTGCGAAACAGCCCCTTTAAATAGTTAATCCCCATCATGCCACTTTCTTCATTTTTTTAAAATCAAGGTCAGGTGATCACGTGCATGAACTTTATTATCAATGTACATGACCTTGCAACCTTGTTTAATCAAAGTCAGGTGATCATATGCATGAACGTTTTACTTTGAAATCCCGAACTATTAACAAAATTATCCCTTAAGCAGTTTTTTTTTGTTGTAGCCATTTGCAATCAGACAAATGCAAAACATGTATTATTCGGTCAGTAGACAATTACGTTAACTTAACCAAAAATGGGGTGTTCTTTTAAAATATCTGATAATAGGAAATCTGAACGCAGAATAAAAATTTGTGAATGAAAAACTGCGAATGATAAACTCTGAAAATAAAGATAATCTGAAAAAGAAATCGGAGAGTAGAAAAATCTGAGAATCAAAAATGTGATACCAACTATGAATTTGTCACGAGAGAAGTATCAGTAGAACACGAGGCGAGTTTTCTACAAATTTCGGATGTCAATAAGACATGTACATTTTAAGTGTGTTTTTTATTTTTTACTTTGTATTTGTTAAATACATAAAGTATGCAAACACTCGAATGAATGGTCCTATTAAAAGGATGTATTTGTTATCATAGGAAACTTTATAAATATGAGGCGCGAAGTAGTCTTTGCAAACTGATAAAAGTTAAATTATATTTACAACTGGGGCGCTGAAATCATTTATATACTTATATATTTATTTTGCTATTTTGAAGTGGCTGCGATATATCGAAATTCGGTAATACTAATAAATACCGCAATTATAGTTCTCTCTTTTGTAAACTTCAAAATGTTGTTGTTTTGTTTTAAATCGGAAATTTCTCGAAAACAGCTTTCGAAATCAATAAACTTGTCAAAACCCGATCCTTGGAAAGCACCAGACAGACGATTTTAATATCTCTTTCTGGCATTTCCACTAGTATTTAGACGGACGTGTGAAGAGAATCCAAAGCTGAATTATCTAGTTCAGTCAACGAAACACATTTTCGTTTCTAAACACCAGTCAACTCTTTCGCATCGGTGCTGTTTTACTGCTTGGTGACAGAACAAGTTAGATACTTTCAAAACATTTCGTTTATTTCTTGCGTATTATGAAAAAGTATATACACTACCTTAAAAATTGCGTAGTACATAATAATTCATAAAACATAATATTATCTGCGTCTAGATGTTAAGGAAAAAACTAAAATTCGCTTACAAGTCGCTGTGTCGTAAAGCTTTTGGTTGTATTGTTGTTTTTTTTGTTTTTTTTATTTCAGATATTATTGATATTTGGTTTTACTACAAGTTGGTTATATTCTATTGTGTTAGCCATCTTTTTGACTCTTTAAGTTGAAAAATTGCTTTCGTTCAAAGGCGATTTCCACCTGCCCGCAATATGATGTAGACAAATGCCTGTAGGGATGCGATATAGCTGTCAACCATGAAAATGGTTAGGAAGTACTTTTAACTTAATGGCAATCTTGGCAACCTCGAAATGAAAAACCGAGAAAAGTTAATTGACATCCTTGATGAGATTCTCCACAATCAAAAATTTATCTAACTTTGAACTTCACCGGCAATTGAATTCTTGTAGTTCATAACAATAACCTGTTTTTCGCTTTTAATATTTATATCATGATCAAATGCGATCCAGTTCGCTAGGTGTTGATATTTTATTTGTTCTTTGTTGCTTTGTTTTAGTGTATTTTCATTTAATTGCACTGCGTTTGAGTGCATTGAAGAGCAACACGCTCGTTTTAGCCAATGCCCGGTTAAGACAATAAAACAGATATTCGATTTCATATATTTGCAATGCAAATATGTTTGTTTTGTGCCCAAAAGCTTGGTGAAAACAAAGTATTTGCATTATAGGCTTTGCTGCTTATCTCAGAACAACGAAATATTTTCGAGTTCTGCTTCAATTTTGTACAGCTTTGCTTCACTTTCAGAAATATTAGAAGTCACCGTGCATGTCCGTGCATCTTCATTCGAGAGCAAATAACGGGTATGATCAAATTTACTTGTCAAATTGACTATTTCTTTGTTTTGTCATGTAGGAACAGTTTCGTTTTTCGAAAAAGGATCCAAGTTGACCCTCTTACATTAGTAGAAACGGCAGCAACATTATTAATAGTGCAGAAAGTTTTTCTAGCTCAAATAGACAGATCTTACCTAGCCAGTAGATTGTATAAGCTTTATGTTCTGAAGCATATTTGTTTAAATTACTTGGGTGTTGGAAACTTGATGCGAACTCAAAAAATTTTAGTCGCACTATTTACTATTGTAATAATCATTACGATCCAAGAAACATTTGATAAAAACGAAAAAGGGCACATATACTCGAAAAAATCAATTATAACTATTTCTTATGTTTGAAAACACAGGTTCAAAACACCGAACTAAGGATAAAAGATGTTTAAAGAAGCGAAATGGTTGTTTCTGATGGTAGAATTGTACGCAATTAGCTGCAATATCGCAAAAATAAATGCACAAGGTAAGTAACGTTTATTCTACATTAATCTAACGGGTGTAAATGTAAGAAACGTTAAACTAAGCGTAGTGCAACATGACTCGATTGAAGCACAACAATATAGAAAACATAAACTCGGAGAATGATTTTCAGTTCAAAGTTTCGCCGCAAAAGTACCGCAAAGAGTTCAGTTTTCGGTCTTTTGCGGCAATTCTGAATGAGCCATAAAGTGTCTGCGAATCGAGGTATAGTGTTTCCGAGAAATAGGCAAAAATTGTTTGTTTAGTGAGCAAATTTGTAAATCTCTACGCTGTACATTTTAATCAATCAAAGATTATTTGTAAAGTATTGACATAAAACATATAGACAGGAAGACATTAAACTCGTGTCAACTTCAGCTGAAAAGAAAATGTTTTTGACCAAAGATGATTTCTAAAACAACCGACATTCATTTTGCTTATGTGATCCTCTTTTTCCAACGCATTCAAGCCAGCTGAAAACTGACGCTCTTTTGAGTTCTTTGAAGCTGGCAATGTTGTGGTAATTTCGAAAATTTCCTTCCTGATTACAATATAGAAAAATAGAAATTGCTATGGCGAAGAAAATCGAAGCTGAAACCGTTTCTGCAATCTTGTAATTATGTGTTTCAAATTTTAAGAAAAAATATATTTTACTGTTTCTTTTGTCTACCGCAATCGGAATTTTTTTTTGCTATTGCACTTCCACAAAATGCATGCTAATATATCTAAAAGCCTAATCTTCAAGAGGTCTGATGTGGAAACATAGGGCGTTCAAGATCGCGTGCAACCGAACCTCTGCCTTTATATATCCTTTGACAGTTCCATTAGCTTTAGAAAGTGGTTTTTATATATTTTTTTTATTTTAACAAACAGTAAGTTCTGAAGAACGCTTTTAGCTCTTAGATTTTTTAAATTGTTAATCTTAACTTTGCTTCTTCTTAATATTTAGTGTTTGTAAACGTTATTATCCTATTTACCTTTTTATTATAATCTTATTCGTTGAAAACATTCACAGATTATTAATATTTAGTATATTAAACGCTAAAGTTAATATACTTGTAAGAATCAAAGAATCCGCATTCTCTTCTTTCATATAGAATTATGCCAAGAACCGTTGCCTGTAAGAACCAATACTTTATGTCAGGAATTCCGGCAAATGTACAAGGATGGCATCATAGTAAACTGCGGCCGTAAACACACCTCCAAACTGTCATGCAAATCACGCTGTAGTGACCCTTTACAAAGGCGAACAGTGTCCGAATGTTATTGCGACAAATTGTGTCAGTTACTGGGTGACTGCTGTATCGACTTCTCCCTCTGGTAGGTATTGGACTTGGTCACTAAAGATTGGTATGACAAGTTTAAATCTATCCAGGCCAGCAGTCGAAATGATGATTTGTAGAAGGATCACGACTGAAACATAATTATGCACTAGTTCGTTCAAAATTAGTGGTAACGTTAACGAACAGCTGCCTAATTATTCTCTGTTTTTCTCAGAGTAATAAGTAAAAGACAATGTGGGGAAAAGGTTTTGGAAGACATCTAATATTTCAACTTCTTTGCGTAGTCATGACTTAGGGAAAGCCCGTTCACACTAGCAATTTTTGGCGCAACTTTTGTCGCATTTCCCGTTGCAATATTTCTTGCACTCGCGCTGTTACTTCCAAAAGTACATCAGTGTAAAGTACCTGCAATTTCCTTGAATATGAGTGCCAGGAAACTTGCAATGTTTTGAACAATCTAGAAACTTGATACAACGTGGCGGCGACAAAAATTGCTGTGGAAATTGCGACAAAAGTTGCTAGTGTGAACGGGCCTTGAAAATGTTATGATGAGATTGTTGCTTCATCTACTCCTTGGCTGTATTTCACAGTTTCCAGCAATTATTTATAAAGAAAGGCTAAAAACCAAGAACAAGACAGCAAAAAATATACGGTATTTTAATATATTTATGATAAACATACAAGTGATATCATCTTGAAGTGTTTCACAGTGGATCAGGTAAGCTTTACCCAGCAGTAACTGAAAGATTAATGGTTGCCGAGTTTTGTTTTCAACAGACTGAGAGTAAACATACTCAAACAACCATTTCTGTTCCACACAATTGACTTAAATTTGACCAGACAGAAGTGACTACAGTTTGCTGTTACAAACACAGTTACCATATCAACAGGCTTGGGACAAACGTCGATCTTTTCATGAGTCGGACTGAATTGTTGTTTGTGTCGACCCAAATCAAATTTTTCAAATGCCCAGGTCAAACGTCGAACTTAATTGGACTAACCAAATCCGGAGTCGACTTTCAATCAGACGATCCAAATAGAATCTGTCGAATTTAATCGGTGCAAACGACGAACTTATCATGCACTTAATTGCTAAATTTAGTCCGACTCATGAAAAATTCGACGTTTGTCCCGAGCCTAACAAACTGGCAAAACTTGGTGCTTGGTGGTGGTGCTATCAAATAAGACTACAACAGCTGTATAAATATAACAAGACTGACACAAGTTCTAAAATATTTGACAACTTTGCAAAACTTAGTTGAAGAAAAAACAGCGAAAACAAAAAATGTGTTTGGAATGAATGATGAAACAATAATTGAAGTCGGTTATTACAAAACATCGCGATTTTGTTAGTGTCTCGCAAATTGGTCACTTGCTTCTGCCTTCGGCTTCGGCAAATAATCGATTGCTCGCCACTGATAAACCACGATACTTTGCTCAACCTCGTCCAATGCGCTGTTCTACGCAATGCTCTGTTCTACTGCCCACTGCATGTATGTCGACCCGTGAGCAAAACGTTTAAGCTTACCAGAACTCGCTCTGGATTGATGATGGTCAATAATAAATATTTCATCAAGTGTTGTTCAGCTGCAAGGATGGAATGGTTTTTGGACAACACAAACATAAAACTATTTTAGTATCCATAATGTATTGTGCTAGAAACGTTCTGTGATTCCTCAAGAGTAGCAAAGCCAAATAACTTATACACATGAATGTTTCCAAACCTTCCAAGTTTGTTTTTGCTTGTTATGGTTAATGTGTGATCACCATGAACAAAATACGGTCTCCAGTCAAAAGACTCTTATAGCACTCCGTTGTATAAGATCATCACAACTTACAACTAACGACATGATTCACGCAATTGTTCTTTCGAACTGATGGCAAGTAACCATAAAATGCTACATAAATGTAAGTTTGAAAACAAGTCTTTCCTTTGGATTGTCCTTTGCAGGTGTAAAACATCACAAAATGTAGAAATAACAAATGTTGGACCCTGCATTGCCTTTCAACATGGAAAGCTTAAAGGATACATTGCGAAGAGAGCGTGCTCGACCACATGGCGAAACAAGAAAGCGAGAGAACTCTGTAATCAGAAAAACTCAAGTGATCCTTTGAGCCGTATTCCAGTTTATGCCCACGACACAGGGAAGACGTATAGCAACGTATATTGCGCTGTTTGTAACTGGTCTAAAAATTTCACTTACTGGAATCTGGAGTTCGAAATTAGAAACAAAACTATGACAGAGACAGCAAGCAAAACTTCTGTATCCAACTTAGTGCGCAAACAAAACTGGCAAGCTCACCCTTACCCACCCAACTTAACAGAATACTGCATACCAAATACTTTTAAAATACCTGCCGATATTGTCGGTATTACAAACGTCAGCTCCGAGGCCTGGTCTTTGTGCAAAGTGTATTCAATGCCTGTGTATGAACGTGATGGTCCTACAATATTTAAAAATCCTCACTGTGGAAACTTGCTGCACTCAGGTCCACCACCATTTACTTGCAACGAAGACCCGCAAAAACAGCCTCCAGTTAATGGTCCTCCTATTCCACTGCCGTCGTATTCCTTAATATTTACACTTGAGTCCAAAGGAACTCGCACGTGCAAAGCAACACATTTTTATGATCCATTGGAGAACCGCTGTAGACAAATTTTAACCGATGCAAATGAAAGAACTCATCGTTTTCAGAATAGTTCGTTGTGTTCAAATGGAAACGTCTACAAACCATCAGAGTTTGTCATTTTAAGCAATGGATCCGTTCTTATCTTAGCTCAAAACAAGATGTACAGCGATATAAAGTACACACAAATAAATCAAAGCATTTTGTTATGCGCAAGCAACTCCTCAAACAGGCAAGAAGACTTCTTTTCTAACAGACCGCAAAGCAACTTAACATCTTCCATTCTCACTTTTGTTGGATCGATCGTTTCAATAACTTGCTTGTTGTTTTTCCTTGCAACACGTCTGATATTCGATGAGCTTCGTTCGCTGTACGGGAAAAACTTGATGAGTTTGTCATGCGCGGTGCTGATGTTTCAGTTCTTGTTCTTGCTAATTGGTTTAATGGGTAGTACCACGATATGTGATGTCATGACTGGAGCATTGCATTACGTATTACTTGCGATGTTTGCTTGGATGAGTGTCATGGCCTACGACGTCAGCAAAACATTTACTGCTAAAGGTAAGAAGATCGCAACGAAGTTTTTCTTAATTGATCAAACAACGTGAAATTTCTGCTCTCTCGTAATTTTATTTTCTATATTTTATTACTATACTGATTTATATTGTTTTTATTATGTTACTATAATAATAATAATAATAATATTATTATTATTATTATTATTATTATAAATATTATTATTATAAATATTATTATTACTACTACTATTACTAGTATTCAATTATTTAATCAATTCATCAATTCATTACAATTACAAATACAACAAGGCCTACAAATTGTTAAAATAAAATAATTTAGGCAGGCCAGTAGTTAGTCGTCATACAAAAAGTTATTTATTAAATTGAAGGAATGTTATTATTATTGTTATTATTATAATTGATTCTTAAAATAATAAGAATAATATTAAATTATTATTATACAAGATTTTTAAAGAAATAGCTAAAAACTAACAAACCTTGAGCCCAAAGCACCTCCCGACACCTCAAGATATGCATAGCATGCTGCACCTTATGATTATGCACAACTTTATGATTATGCCGTTTCCATCCATTGAGCTTTACGTCTTTACTCCTACTTAGTTTATTCCAGTAGTTTATCGACTACTAACGTAGTTTACGGGGTTTTTGCAACTGTTTTAGAACACTCCCTTATTCATTTTCTATATTTCACAGTCATATAGAAGGACCATTGAACTGTTAGCGTGTAAAGCCTCAGCTTTTTCGTCTTGTGCTATTTTTATTTTATCGAAGTTTTTCTTTACGCTTTAGGCTTAGGTTCGGCAGGTGTTGAGAACGAGCGTGGAAAGGAAACCAAACAATTTGGTTATTACTGCTTATACGCGTGGGGCATGCCGCTGGCTTTGGTGATTGCCTGCGTTGTTTTGGATGTCAGTGGAGCTATTGACACAGGTTATGGTAAGACCGCTTGTTGCCATAAGGACATCCGTGAAAGTTGGAATAAGCGTATTTATAGCAATAATAGTAATAATAATAATAATGATGATGATGATGATGAAGAAGATGATGATAATTAATGACAATCATTATTATTATCATCAGTATTACTGTCATTTTTATTATTATTTTTAATAAAACTTGATGGTAAATTTTATTGGCAAAATTTCAATAAATATATCAACATCATTAGACTAGGCTTAGCCTAGGCAATGTGGACTTTTAAAACTCTACATTCTATCTAGTATTTACAATATAAAATATAATGGTACAAAATAGGTATAAGTATTATTATTATTATTTTTTATTATTATTAGAATATTTTATTACCATTTTATAAATCATAAGTACTTTTAACCTATCATTTGAAAATATACATGTAAATATTAGATAGTTTTAAGACGCTTCTTTTCCACAATTATTGTAATTTAATAGTATTATTGTTTATATTGAAATAAAATTATTATTTTTATTATTATTATTGAAAAAATTATTATTATTATTATTATTATTATTATTATTATTATTATTATTATTATACGCTTATTCCAGACTCCTGTTTTTAAGTAGAATTGTAATAATAATACATTTTTGCCAGATTTTCAAGAAGTAAGTTTCATCTAGGCTATGTTCTGCCTTTATGGTTAAAAATGAGATGCAATAATTACAATAATTGTGTAACAATGAAAAACAAGTTTTCAAAAAATATATATTTCTTTGCCAGCAAGAAAACCAGATTTGTTTGCTTTGCCATTGGTATGACCAAGAAACTTGACATGGTGTGTTTTTCGCCAACAAAGTTAAATAGCAAGCGATTATGAAAATAGATTGGGGATGTATAAACTGCAATTTTTAAATGTTCACTAATCTCTGTGTTCTCTTCTACAATCCACTGATGCAGGAGCCAATGGCCAGCGTTTGTACTGTTTCCTTTCCCCGGCTGGACGTATCTACTGTTCAGTGGCACCAATAGCTGTTGTGCTCTTGTTCAACCTCGTGGCACTTATTCGCACAGTTATTGCCATTAGAGAAGTTCAACGTGTAAGCACGAAATGCCTTAATTGAATACTTTCATTGTGCAACACTACCTCAAAAGTTGCAATTTCGTAAGAAGACCGCACCGTAAAAAAATTAGGGGTGCATCATTAATGTTTTATGGGGTCAAGCAGGGACGCGCCCCTCAATGGTTTGAGATCGGTATGCGAAGTAACGCCTTTGGGGCTGTCTAGATTTGTTTCGCTTTTCCCAAAATTACATTTAGAACTTGTTGTCGTCTTCTCGGCTTGTGTATACGTAAGAGCTTCGCGAAACTCTTTTCACGAAATGATTAAAATGAATGGTATTCTCTGTTTGTAACATTTCAAACAACATCTAATCAGAATATTGCTTTAGTCTCTAAAGATGGATATTACGTTTAGTTAGTCTACACTGTGCGTTGATTTATCTATTTTTTGTGTATAATTTAATTGCTTTGGGCAACATATATGAGACAAACGTAAATTCTTTGTCTATTCTGCAAAAACGTGCTATTCGTATATTAACTACTTTTTCTTCTTTCACTAACTCTGCTATTCATAATGTAGTGTAATAATCAACTTTGATTGTCAAAAGTGTGTCAAATGACGATACGATAAATTATATTTAACATAAAGGATTTGCTAAAAGGCAGACTAGAATGTAAAAAGTACTACAGGCTTTAAACATAAGTTGATAAACATGAGTTCAAATGTTCTTTTACAATGAGAGCTTAGCTGTTAGGTTTCGTTCAATAATAAATTTCTACAAATGACTTTCCTCGACTTACTATCCCAGGGAACCCAAGGCGTTACTGGTTTCAATGCCCAACCAAACACCACAGTCCTGTGCTTGAAGCTGACATCTGTTATGGGCCTCGCTTGGATACTTGGCCTCGTTTACGCCTTCGGACGCAACCCTTTCGTTGAATTCCTCCACGTGACCGTGAATAGCTTGCAGGGTAGGAAAACGTTTAAGTTGGGCTATTTAAGAAATGTTCCAAAATGCTTAGCGTGCGTCTATCGAGTTATAGATGCACACGGGAAGTTGGGAGAGCACAAGAGAAGCGTTTGAGTGGCACGAGGCGAAGCCGGGTGCTTCTCTAGCTTCTCGAATGTTCTCCCAACTTCCCATGTGCATCCATAACTCAATAGACGCACAACTAAAGTATGGATGTTCTTTTAGAACATTGCCTCTGCCACTTTAAGCTTTATTTGTAGGAAAAAATACACGTAAGCTGATAGTGAAAAAATTCTCCTAAACCGTTCTGATCTTTTTTGCTGGATAAAAGCGAGCACGCGATTTGATAGACGCACGGGAGTGCGTCATTCGAGTTACAGATGCACGCTCGCGCCATACAAAAAGCGCGCGAAAATTGCAATTTGCAATTGCAAAATTGTTTTCCAAGAAGCAAAACTTTGTAACTGATTCTCTGAGAACTTGAAAGTATTCCAATGTGCAAGTATGTATATACAAAGAGGTTTTAAGCGCAGCTTTATTCCAAACAAAATACATTCTTTGCTTTATCCTTTCTACTTTCAATTTTATAACAGTTTCAACCAAACTGCTTGTTAAGAGTTTTAATATGTGTATATTGAAGTTGAAAAGCCCTTTACAGGGATACTGACATTTAACTCGCTTACTAGAATATAATTTTGCGCCGAAGCCAAACAAATAAATAACCAATCAAATAGGAAGTGACGAATAAAAAGAGGAGAAAATGTTCATATTGTTGCGCCCTCTGGCTAATTGCTAGCTGACAGAAAATATTTTTACTTATCAATTGAGACTTTTTGCTTATTTTTTTTAATCCTCAGGGTTTTTTATTTTCATCTTCTTCGGATGCAACAAACGAATATTGGATCTCTACAGAAACAAGTTTTGCCAGAGGAAGAAAGCACTGACGGATATTCAACCAGGACCAAGAGAACGGAACAGAGCGCAAGAGTCTTTAGAAACAGTTCTGTAACTAGAAAATTATCTCACAATACAGAGAAAATATTTTCTTGCTTGGATCGTTTAAAAAGTGACTGTTCTGTGATCTAAATTTCCTTTCGATAGCATAAGAGATCTAGGTATGGAAGAGATTGACTCAGCTGTGCAGTTTTCTGTTATGTTGTCTTACGCACATAGGTACACAGCAAGTCACTGAACAGATCGCGAGAGCAAGACAATTTCGAGGAAAAAATAAAAAAATGTTAAGACGTAAATTAATCAGCCGTTAGTCAGCAGATCAGAAAAAATTGTCTGTGGGCTTGTTTGTATTCGTTGATGATCATAATAAGCTAAAATACAATAAGACAAAAACCTAAAATAGAAAAACCAAACTTTAGAACACACTTTTGCAGAAAAACTTCTTTTTTTCGTTTTAGTTATTAGCTAGAGAGCTGACGTTTGTAGAGTTAGCTTGTCGTTCGTCAGAGCAAAAACATTTAAAAGTATAATATAATATACCTTATTGGATTTATTTTTGCCCAATTATCAATCAGAAATTTTCAATTGCGCATTGCATTGTTAAAACTAGACATAAAACTTAAATACATAATAAATACAGTATGTGAAAGACCTAATTTGCTAAATATGCTAGAAAGATTGTACTATTATCAGAATCTAACCTATTGTAAATAAACAAGTCTGTAGGGCCTTCTTAAAACTATTTACACCTTTTATACTCCTGATAGGGCCAGGAAGATCGTTCCATATCCTAGATGTGGCCACATAAGAAGAAAGATCCCCAAGCGTAGCTAGAATATAATCTAATGACAAGCTTTCGCTAGAACGTAGGTTATAGCGCTTCTAACTAAGATAAGGTCACTTGCATAAGGCGAAGCCAGATCATGCATAGCATTAGAAGCAATTAATAAAACTTTAAACATTATTCCACACTTAACCAGTGCTATGATTCAAGAAGAGGGGTAATGTTACAATATTTCCTTTCCTAAAATTCCAATCTGAATTCTTTGTAATTTATGCAGGTGGCAAGCAGGAGTACCATACAACAATGATTACAAAAATATAAGCGGCTCGATATAAAAGCATGTATCAGAGTTACTGTGCATTCTTTAGTTAAGTACTTTCATACTTTAGGCCTACTATAGCCGAGTCATTTTCACACTAGGATCGTAAGTAGGTCCAAAGTAGGCCCACATCGTACTTTGACCCTACCTTGTGTGTGAATGAGGATATAGCAGTAGACACTAAACGTGTACAATTCTTTCCGTTTGCCATAGGGGAGAATGGGAAGAGCAACAAACAAAACTATGGATACCAAAATCATTATGGTATGAATTACCAAAGATTGTCGTACATGATTCAAAACGAGTTGGACGCATCAGTTGTAGGCTTACTTTGCACGAAGCAATTTGTGTCGTAAGAGTAGCGTCAGCAGGTGCAGGCATTTTAAATAGTAATATATATATATTTTTATTTTTAAAGTTATACAATGTAAATCGGCCTTACAGGTAGGGGTTCTAAGATGGGTGCCATTAACGTCTACCGAACAACACTCCGGCATCTTCTGCTTACTTTTCTGTCTTCTTGTTTCGTCAACATCAAAGCAAGGATTGAAGAAGGTCAGCCTCGGTTTGTTCTTAGCTTCTTACATTTTAGCCAAAATCCAAGCTCGTGTTCTAGTAATTTGTTCTTATAGAAAGAGTGTAAGCTAGTCTGTGTAAAACAAGATTGAAGCGCTGATTTTAATTGAAAACGTGGCACTTAAATGTTTTACAGACTGCGAAACTAGCCCAGCTGGCCGTTTATAAAGTTCTTTCAATTAGAAACGCTAGTTGTCTTAGTGGTTACTGTACATGCCAGGATAAGTTCTCGTAAATAAAACTCCACAATGAATGATTAACTATTATAATGAAACTGTTTTGAGCATTTATACTAAACGGCTTTCCTCTTATATATTTGTTGTTATATGTTACAGAAAACAGAATAAAAGAGTTGAGACGGCTTTGGCCTTAACATTTAACAGCTACAGTACATACCTAGCAAACTGAACTCAGAATATAAAACATGTTCTCAGTTAAGCTAGGGCAGCCGTCATTTAGTTAAGTAGCAGCCTCAACTTTTTAATACAAATTAAACTCTTAAAGTACAAATTTACAACTAAAAGACCCAAAAAGTATAAAAACTAGTCTATTTAGAGTGCAGGTGATAACAAATTATTTTTGAAATGATAAACATGTGTTCGATCACTTTAAAATTAGAAAGGTTTTTGATGCGTGCTGTATGAACTTAATAAGTGTTTGTCTCTGAAAATGTCGGTTGCATTTGTGATCTAGGAATACAGTCAAGTGAACAGTATAAGGGGGGGGGGTAAGGGGGCCAGGATGGCAGAGAAAGGGCCGTGGAACTCCGAGAGACATCCGGGGCAATTTCACCCCTTCTTTTTTGAAAGTTATAGAGAGATACTGAGAAAAAGGGTTTTTTGCCCCCTGCCTCACTTTGAGTCACTATAGTCAACTAGTCAGCCCCCCC